>JAIPRM010005329.1:0-20785 GCA_025469315.1 Stegophylla sp. TES_Ste_2020 | reverse complement strand
TACATTTTATAAATACGATAATTTCCGAGACGATGTTTTTTTTTTTTTTTTTTTATCTCCGTCCTCGTGAATATTACTATTATTATTATTATTATTATTATTATTAATATTATTATTATAATAATCATTTTTTTTTTCCTCGGCGCGCTGATCGTATAGACTATAATATGTAGTATGTACATATTATTATTATATGCCTACTACACACGTTTGTTGTTCTTCGATATAATAGTATTATAACCCATGCGTATGCACCGTGTATTTTACTATTATTATCCATACACGCATCTTTTTCTTTTTTTGTACATAATAGTACAATAATAATAATAATAATAATAATATATTCAGCTATATTACAATATGTTATTAGGAATAATAATGTTATGTGAGCACATGCGATGCGGGGCGGCCAGTAGTGCATCAGTCCCCAGATGTCATTCCTCGATATCGCCGCAGCAGCAGTAGTGATATTACATAATACACTATTAATATTGGGTCTCAGTTTACAGAAGAATTTTTGCTCACGAAAAAGTAATGGAAAAAAAAAATCATATTTTTTGTTGTTTATTTAAACGATTTATGGTGCATTATGAGAAAGGAAAGTCACTATCACATGATATAGAGGTATACATAAATACATATATGTGGCATAGGTACCCGCGTGTACGCGTATATACGTGTATTTATTTATAATACATAATAATGTGTCCATATGGATGCTGCAGTGTGTATATTACGTTTCAAACGCAGTTTCTTGTGAGTTCGGAGCGATCGAGTCAATATAATATAAAAGAGAAAATATGTTCGAGGGGAGAAAGAAGTGAAGATAAATACTCTCTCGCCGGGATGTCGGGGTCATAAAATTTCGAATGGGAAATGGCTGACGTACAATTTGTTAGGGTCGTTGGTGATTTCCGGGTGTTTTTTCCAACACTTAATGTCGATCACGCGCAGAATTTACAATGTGTATTTCAAACGTCCCGCGGAGAAGACTCGGAACTATAATATAAGTGCTGCCATCGAGTACAGAAAAAAAAAAAAATATATATATATATATATATATAAATATACAAAGAATTAATAAAAGAACCTTAAACGGACTTCACACGGACAACATAAGGAAGACATTTAAAGGGTTAAACCCTTTCCCGCACCCCGGTCACACACAAGCAACTGGTTTTGTCACGGGTTTTACTTTTATTTTTCTGTTTTGCTCTACACTATTATTCTCTCACGCCAGACAATAATGTCAAATAGTTTACACTGAAAACTTTTTTTATTATTTTCGTCATCCCGTTATTGTTGTCGATGTGTTGTTTTTTCGAAAATCGATTTCACAAACTGTTTGAGAAAAAAAAAAAAAACAAAAACTGTGTTAGTTGAATATAGCTGCAATGGTCGAGCAGAAAAACAATGAAAGACCCTTACTGCACCGAACTGCACACACTGGTACATTTATATACACATGTGTGCGTAACACAGACACACGAGAGGGCTCACGCACGGTATATAATTATTTTCAGCTGTTCACTCGTCACGGGTCGAGACAAAAAGCTCGGATCGTGGGCGGCGAAAAATCGCAATAATTCAAACGTTTCGATACTAATGTGCATGCAGACAAAGATAATAAAACACTCGTATAAAAAATATCACTCTCTTACGGGCTCGGAGAGTACGTCGGCTAAGCTCTTATGATAATTTATATACACATAATGTATAAATCGTCTTATTACAATATTCAATGGTCAATAAATAAAATCCGTGCGCTCTGTGCGACGCGACCGGAATGCACACAATACTGATTATTATTATTATTATTATTGTTATTGGGCGGTTCAAAGTGGATTTTTTGTATATGAATTTATCTCGTGAGACTGAATATATTTGAACGCTCGCAGTGTGTGTGTCTGTGTTTTACAATTCTTTTTTTTTTTTTTATTTTTCTTCCAAATTCGTAAACGGTATATACATATCATACTGAACATGCCGGCGCGCGCATTACATATTAGGCGAAATTGTATTATACAATATGTATATTGTATATATATATGTCCGAATGTCACGTAATTGTGTTTTGATCCGCAGCGTGATCGTTTAGAATCGATCGCAAACGTATGCCCAAAAATAATAATAATAGGTGTATACAAAAAAAAAAGATCCAAAAAAAATCATCCGAGTCCAAAAATGGTATTATCGTGCGTATATAAATTACGTAACCTAGCCGTCTAACCATCGCGTCGTGTCCGGTCTTTATACTCCCACCCACGGCCCGGGTCCAAAATTATGTAGAAAAAACTTTTTTTTTAAGTCGTTTATTTTCATTTTTTGTGTGTAAAAAATTTCCATCGATAATAGTGTATGTGTGTTGATGACGATTGTGGTGGTGGGTGACGCTGCAGCTGCTGTTATTGTTGCTGTCCGAGGACAAAAAATGAGATGTTAAGTTTTCACGAGTCCCGAACGATACAGAATCGATAGAAAAGTCGAGAGATAGGAGCGGGGAACGTATTAATCAAATGCGACTTTTAATTATCTGTTAAAGTTAAATGACTCTTGTGAAAATTCAAATACGTTTAGTTTTGATTAAAACATGTCATCATCCTCTTAGCTTATAAGATAATTTATCTAAATTTTATAACACGAGAAAAAATAATACTTTAAGCTAATAAGTGTACCATTGAACGAGGGGGAAAAAAATATTATTTTTGGTTGTTATGTGACACTTATTTTACGGTGATGGTTTATACGTGACATTTTGACACATGTGTCGGCGTCATAATATATCGAATACTTAAAATTCTTTTAAAAATTATAATATTATCGCACCGATTTATAAAAATATATTTTATTGAAATATAATAAATCATATTTTATATGAGTGTATGGCAAGTGATATGGCGGAAAACAAAGCGAGTTAATGAGTAAAATAAAAAATAGGATTACAAATAATGATCAGTGAGGTATTATGTGCTATATATTGTATTCACGGTGTAAAAACGGTTTTCTGTTTTTTTTTCTATGGCATCAGTCGAGTGCGTGTCATTTTGGAAATTCTGTGCGTGCTTATACGTGTGAAGTATAGGCGTATAATGACACGTAAAGACCGTGCACGGTGTCGGCAGAGTTTACACACTTATGTATATTCACTATGAGTAATATATATATGTATTTTACATATGTCTAGTTATGTGACGGAGACTCGAGGACAAACTAAATGATTTTCAAAACTTATCATGTCCCTGGAGTAAAATCGCGGTCGCCTGTGCACGTGCTCGCACCTACACCGAATCTGACGACGAACGGAAACTTTACACATAACGAGAGAGACACGTATACAGCCAAGAAATTGTTTCGGAGAGGAGAGGAAATGGAAATCGTAAAATTATTCCTCGATAATTTTTTCTACAGAAAAGTAAAAAAGAAAAAGGCGGCCTAGGATTGAAAAACACGATTAATTAAAGGGGCTCAGGCACGTAGCTAAGGAGTGGCCTGGGGTGGCCGGGCCACCCTTAGCAGTTTACTGGCCACCCTAACTATTTTTTTTTTGATATACTTAGGTTAAATTAAACGTTCATTAAATCTCAAATCGAACAAAAACCATTATGAGAAAGGATATGAACTTCAAATAATTCTGATTTTATATATTTTTTTTTAATTCAACGTAATATAACAATTATTACAATTATATTAGTTACATTGATACAGTGATATTTTGATACCTATTTCTGCTCATCGTGTTTCAGTAATGAATGGAAATTACTAGTGATAGAAGTGAGAATTAAAATATTATAATAAAAATGTAATACAGAAGCCATAGGTTAAATTGGAGTGAGCATAGAAATATTGCTATGAAATTATGAACGTATAAAATATTTGAAATAAGACTTACTTGTTATTTTCAAATTTTAAAAATGATAATAACGCGGATGTCTTGTGTTTTTTTTTTTTTTTTTTTTTTCATCACGGGATAGAGTTAAGTTGCATTAACATTTGCCACCCTAGTTTGATTTTGACCAAAATTTTTGCCACCCTAGCTATAAATTCCTGGCTACATGCCTGAAGGGACTGCCTAATTATTAATAGAATATATTTTGTATCTTATGATCCCGCGTGAATTGGACATGCGAAATGTCTACCAACATCTTCGCTAAACAGCAAATAAACCTTAATCTTGATTGACAATAAGAACTAGAAAATTGATAAAACATTAACTTTAGAAATTTAATTTCTTAAAATGCAGAACACAAAATATCTGCTCGACGGACAGGTAAATTTCACCGGAACTTTGAGCCCATTGCCACATATTATAATATCTATACAATCGTTATATTAACAAAACAGTTCACAGGTGCAAGAACACTGCAAAAAAAAAAAAAAAAAAAAAAGAAATACGTGACCACCCTGCGGGACAGTCATTTTGTATGATATGGAACAAGTACTTCCGTGGTACCAAATAATAATAATAATAATAAATACAACAAACTCGGACCATGAGATGAGAAATAATAATTACCCGCGCGTACAACGCGATGTTTATATATTTTGTGACCGGACCACGTCGAGCAATAAACAACGACGACGGGGTAAATTACTATACACACGCGCAACATTTAGTTGTACGCGTGTACGCTGTATAATATAGAACATTGTACGCACACATCGTATACACGTACCTACGTTTGATGATGCATACCGATATAAAGCGCATAAATCGTTTACATATACTTACAAATACATCAAAGCGGTCCCGTCGATATCGCATGCTCACATGTGTGTTCGCTCATACGGACGTTTATATATTTTATATAGTTATAATTATTATTATTATTGTATATAATGCATGCGGCGGAAATTAATACGTAATATATATGATATCTTCGTGTAAACACACAACGATGTGTGTATATGTAACATAAATATAAATAATTGTTGGACCGGACGTCGGATTTATATTTTATAATATACAGGACAGTACCTGCGCGAAATCGTCGAGTTCAAATTCGCATCGGCCATCGCCATTCCCTGTAACCACGTGGTCTAAAACAACCGGTGGAATTGAATCGAATGATATGTATTTTTTAACGGGACGTTTTCGTTCAAATTATAGATATAATACTGAGGTTCCCAAACTTTTTTATGATACGACCCATTTTGGTAATTTTTTTTTCAATTTTAGCGACCCACAACAATAACCAAATGTCCTTTAAGATACTGAATGAAAAAAAAAAAAACATTCTGTATTTAAATTTTTATCGAATAATATGTACAACTGTTAAATAACTCTAATTATTCATTTATTTATCATAAAAAATGTGTGATAAATATTTAAAATTATATAAGTATATAAAAATATTACGAAAACCTTCACACCATGCGGATTCTTTACTCAAAAAAAAAAATTCTTCCCCAAAAATATTTTTCATATTATTGTCTGCAATCTATATTTAAATTTATATAAAGTTTCAATTTCATTTTTGTCTAATTTAAAGCTGTTTTTCTCACATTTCGAATTACTATTGAGAATTTTGAATAATAAACGCCCTAAAGTACAATACTGAAAAAAATAAACATTGTTGTAAAAAAACTAGCTTCTTTACTTCACTCAAAAACTAAAATTTAACGTGACTCACTAAAAATTTAATCACAAACCACTTTTGAGTCGTGACCCACAGTTTGGGAACCTCTGATATAATATATGTCGAAACGTTATGATATGGATCATAATATGTTCGGAAAGATGTATCGTTTACTCGCTATAGTCGTAAAACAACCGAGTTCTACAGATTTTTTACAATTTTACATAACGTTGTTTAGGATAATATGTAAATTCGGAAAATTGCAACACGCGCGATACAACGTTATAGTGTTATACTTGTATCATTGGTTTTCGTTATTGCTAAGTGAGTGTAGAAGTGTACTGAGTAAGTAAATATAAATCATTCGTTTCGATAATAATCATAATTTTATAATAGGATATCATTTCGTAAGGGCCTAACTGATATTTTTCTCGATGACAATAGGAATTGATTAGAACGCAATTACTAAGTATAATATTTTCTTGAACGATTTACAATGACATTTTTTTATTTTGTCACCGTTCACACGGGACTATGCCACCGTGGTGTATCGTGAAACGTATTAAACACGTCATATTATATATGCGCAGATATAAAGGTATAGATTGGCGTGTATATATCCATATATATATATATACTCGTATATATTTATATATAACGGCGACTGCGATGAATAGTGCCGAAAAACAATAGTGCCCTTCGTTTACACCTCGGGCACAATGGCACAGATTTCAGCTGCTTTCCGCCGGACAGATCCTTCAAGCACCCTCCGCGCCGTTGTCGTCCCCGTATTCTCTCTCCTCTCTACTCCGCCTCGTCGTCCGACCGACGGTGCAAAAACAACAAAAAACAATTATCCGCCGCGCACAACAGATGAGAAATCGCTTTAGAGCGCTTTTGTGCACAGCTCTTTCTCTCTCTCACACTCTTCTCCTCTTTCTCTCCCTTTCTTTTTGCTCACTTCATTTCACTCTCGCTCTTTAGTTTTCGCTCTCTTTCATCCAAGATGCAGAAATCCTCCACCTCAGGGTTTGCCAAAAATCGATACGCTAGACGTAAAAAGAAAAAACATACCGGCTCGTATTATAAAATAATATGTACCCCACAATCTTTTCCCCACTAATTCTCGTCCCGTGAATATAAAACTCAGGACCAATTGATTTTCCAAGCCGAATCTACTTTACTCGCCACCGCGTCGTCATCGACACGCGCCAACAGATCCGAAACACGCAAGAAAATAAATGCGTATACACGAAAAATAAAATTGCCGCATTTAATATACAAAATTATACATTTATGCATACATTATAATAATATTGTGCAATATTCTTGCATATTATAAGCAATACCGGCATAATTCATAACCGCGGCATGCATAATATGCCGTAAACACAATTCAATAATAAGTGTACCGGCATATGTGTAAACTGGGAGGGCGACTGCCCCCTCACTTAAAATTGTACGGGACAATGCCCCCCCCTTGATATTTTTTAAAAATTATTAAAAAGAAATTTTGAATTTTTAAGAAAAGTATAAAATTTTAAAAGATAAACGTAAAAAAAAAATTAATAAATAAAATAATTGACTATCTAGTTATTTTTTTGTTGATTATGATTTATTTAACTATCTTACTATTGTAGTCATTGGACCCTCCCTCCCCTGAAAAAAATTTGAAAATACGCTACTGAATTGGACTTACAACATTGGTTACCTACAAAAAATCAAGTTTGCCCCTCCCGATTAAAACTACTCAATTTACGCCCATACCAACGCGCTCAAAACGCATGTTTGCGTCGGGTTGTGGTGCGGGCATCAATGAAAAATATCGTCAGTTCTTTGTACACGTATGGAAATAAAATGAAAAGGAGGACAAGGGACGTGCACTCGAGACGTTCACACATACCTGAGTATATATATATATATATATACAAGGATATGTGTAATGTGACCGATCTATATACGGCGTGTATGACGGAAAATCTGCATGAGGGTCGTCTTCCGGCACGCCGACAGTTCCTTTAGTTATTGCCGAAATACCGCCCCCCCCCCACAAAAAAAAACGTACGTCCATATACAGGGTGGTTCACGGGAATAGGGCCAAAAATAGAAAAGTTTTCCTCAACACTGTATGGGTGTAAGGATAAGCTTTTTACATTCAACAGATAATGCCATTTAGTCTCCACTGTGGAACAGTGGAATTTCGATTTCCGTTTATTCGAATACGACGCATTCGTGGAAAATAATAAATGTTCCCAAGTCATCTCATTTCACAGATCGTGACTTCTTCCGTGTATACCTAGAGTCATGTGTTTATAGATTGAAATGTTACAACTTGGATGAACTTAAGGATGCAATAAGAACGGAAATTGCATAAATTGATAAAAATTTGCTTTCAGAGCGTCAGCTAAAAAATTTTTGGACTCAAGTGCTACGATCAATATGAATGTCAATGCTCGATGTAATTAAAAAAATCAATGGCATTCATTTATGTATACTAAAAAGGTTTGTACGTCTAAAATATACCGGAGTAATGTTCATATTTGTGTTGGCCCTATTCCCGTGACCCACCCTGTACTATACACAGTCGTATTGAACATCATAATATTATAGAAGACATCATATTATTATGTCCTCCTGTATATTGTGTACACACGGCGAGTTAATATAAATCTGGAAATAAACGGCCGCTTGCACGTCTCTTATGTCGTCCTACCGTTTCTCCAACAAGCCGAGGACTATATAAAAGAATCGAAAACGTCTTCCTCGTACGCGACAGGTATAAACGCAGCCGCCGCCGCTGTGTATTATGCGTATAGTATATAATAATAACATATTCTGCACGTCCGTATTACTATTATTATTATTATTATTATTATTATTATATTATTCGTGTATACGTCTCGCCCGCGCACACAATAGATTATATCCGACGACGACGTCTCCCAACGCTCGTCGTTATAGTCGTCAGACGTTGAAACGCACGCACGACCGCCGGTATTACACACGCTGCTGCACGGAGAAAAGAAAACCAATCGATAGGGAATAATTCACGACGAAAACGGCTGCTCGGCAGGGGATTGCAGCAGCAACGATGGGGACAACGACGACTGTGCGCATACCGCGTATATATATGACGAACGGGAGAGAGTCAGACGATTTCTTTCTTTTCTTTCTTTTTTTTTTTTTTTGAATCCGAGCGGCCAAAGAGCTTATACGTACATACAGGGGTAATTTTTTTTTTTTTTTTCTAATACGAATTCGGTCTTGATTAAAATGCGACGACGATAACAATAATAATAATAAACTTGAGATTTATTATTAACCTAACCAAATGAACGATTTCCAGATAGAGCATATTTTAATAGTAGTTGAACTCCTGTAGAACGAATTATAATTTATAATATGGAGAATTTGACCGGGAATCAAATTTAATTTCAAAAATATAATTGGTATCGTATGAATAACACCTTCTTCAAATATTGTAGGACCACGAGTTTCATGTTGTCCACTACTTAAATACTAAAAGAACACAATACATAATATAAGGTATATTACTTCAGTAAAGCTAAAATTGTTGAAATATCTAATCTGAGGTAACGCTTTAGGGGGGGGGGTCTGCGTATATCATAGTACATTATCGTATAAGCATGGATTATAAATTGTGCATGCGATTTTAAAATCATTTTTTACTACTTTCTGACGTATATCAAACACACGCAGACGCGTCGCGTTTAACCCACGTTTTAAGTTTTAAGAATTTTAAACATTGTTCACTTTTTGCGTCTCACGCGACTGTAATTTAAAATATTTTTAAATTTTTTATTACAATTTTCGTACAATATACTTATGTAAAAAAAAAAAAAAAAAAAATTATAGATTAATATTAATATTTTATCATCACTTTTTGTTTCACGACTTTTTTCGTTTTTCGATACGTTACGTTTTATATTTATTTAGCGTTTTCGTTTTTAGTTTTTTTGATTTTTTTTTTTTTTTTTTTACCTTCATTTTCGTTTATTGTCTTCTTGTTTTTAGAGATGTTTCAAAATTAGCGTTTACTGCTTTTCGTTACAATCATAACGCTATAAAAACGTTGGCGAGCCCTGATTTAACCCTTACTTCACAGCAACCGAGGATGCGAGAAAAAAGGTCAGGCGAAAATCAACTCACGCACACACGCGCGCACGCACACACACACACGCAAACACACACACGCGCGCCTATCGCGACGGGTGACCCTCGGCATGTTATTATAAAATAATGGTACGAAAACACGACGACAACGACGACGGCCGGCCGGATAGCTGGTACATATTTTTTGCGGTCGAAAATGGAAAAGTTGGCTTGGCTGTATAAAATATCGTAACGTATCAACTTACGACGAAAGGAATCACCTCGCGTGCATCCTCCCTTACACATGAATGTGTGTGTGTGTGTGTGTGTGTTTGTGTGTTTGTACAGTAGGTATATAATACGGTACTCCCGTCGTCCGTCCCTGAAGCGTTTACTTTTGGCAATGTTTACCTATGCTTTCAGGAATACGCACGTGTGTGCGTGTATAATACGAACGAGAAGAAACACATATTTTTCGGGCGAAAGACCTTCCATTTATTTTTTTTCCGCCGTATATACACGCAGGGCCGAACGTCCTCTCATCCCTCCTCTGACCTTTACTCGACTACCGACCTAAATATATGCATAGTGTTACACATACACACGGATATAGACATGTGCAACCCGGAAACGTGCACGTTATATTTTCTTTCTCGTAAAATAAGTCCGCACCACTACGACGTCCGTACCGAAAGGCTCGTCTAAAAAACACCGGTGGAGCGGAAGGGGAGGGTATACATAAAAAATTCACGAGAAAATCGTGGTAAGACCGCAATCCCGGTTCCGTGCCAACTTAATTTATATTATATTATGCGTTTTAAACGACATTATAATAATACACGGCTTGTTCATCGATTAATAATACGGAGGACGTCTTGTCAACCGTTATTAGATTCTAAACGGAGTGAAGAAGATTTTCTTTTTTTTCTTTTTCCGTGAACACTTTTTTCGTATAGAAATACTTGTCCGAAAGTTTCGATCAGTATCTCTATAGAACCGGAATTACACCCAGATGGTACTTTAAAAATGTTATTTTTACAAATTCTCAATACCTTTTTCCAAAAATGGGAAAAATCTGTTAAAAAATTGACAAAATATACAATAATATAGTTAAGTTAATAATATACTATAATATATTGTTTTCATTAATTTACTGCACAACGTGATCCCGATGTGGGAAGGAATGCCATGTATGCAGCACGTATAAACGTTAAAACTAAAAACATTTGCAATTTCGAGATAATATTGTACACATGTTATGAACGCTCCTTGTATTTATAACATGATGTATATGTTCTATGTGTATATATATATATATATTGTCGTATACGGGAAAAGCTTTATTCGTATACAGATATACTTTTAGTAATTCCAATATATTTTAATTTCTTCCGTTACGACATAATTTTCTTATAGTAATAAAGGCGTCTTTTTTAAAAAGGAATAATTATTAATAAAACTCAAAAAATCTTAAAACCAAAACTATATTTTATCCCTTTGTCTTTATTAATAAAAACATAATAAAATTAAAACAAAAATATAAAACTCAAGAATTTTTCTTCTTGAGTTTTAAAATATAAAACTCAAGAAAAATAATACTAAAAAAAAACTCGACGTCAGAAAGAGGAGTCCGACTACACGGTTCGACAAAACCCCTTTGTCGAAACGAGTCTTTACATAGACTCCAAACTAGTGTGGACTTCACCGTGCCCACACGAGTCTCATTCCAAGACATATAAATTTTTATAAATTCGCATGTAAATATGCGTGGAAAATGATATGAGGAAAGAATGAATTTGAGCAGACTACCGAACTTGACCACTGTTCTTAATAATAATAAT
The DNA here is from genome assembly GCA_025469315.1 of Stegophylla sp. TES_Ste_2020. Lineage (NCBI taxonomy): Eukaryota > Metazoa > Arthropoda > Insecta > Hemiptera > Aphididae > Stegophylla > Stegophylla sp. TES_Ste_2020. Next base: position 9,255 of record JAIPRM010005329.1, on the reverse strand, counting down.
AATAATTATTATTATTATTATTTTTATCATTTTTGTATCCCCCTAATATATGGTCAAACCGTATGTACAAGCGTTTTACTTATATATATAGACGATTATTATAATACATGATATAATATAATACTGTGCGTGAAACATAAACTCCGACCCGAACACGATCAGAGTGTATCCGTTTTCTGACGGTTTTTTTTTCATCTCCGGGTGAAATAAAAATAATGTCTACCACTATAATAAAGTGTATATGTGTATACATCATACGCATGATGGCGGTATAACATAGCAGATAGTGCGGTAGCCACTGAATACATATATATTTCGTAGTACGCTGAATATCGTGTATTCAGATGTAAACTTGTAAACTTTTTATTTTATTTTACACCTTAACGGTATTACTCGAATTACTATTACACAAATATTTCATACTAATATACGTACGTCAGCATCGGTTATGCCACCACACATTTCGTTATTTTCTCCGAATGAAATACATAATAATAATATGATTATAAAGCTATATTAAATAAAATTATAATTTTTTTTTTTAATCACAGACGAAGCAAACAATATTTATCGACGCATTACTAACATCGAACCGGAGTGTATTCTACGAATACCAAATGGTCATGTGTAAGGTGTAACATGATGTGGAATGTTAATTTAATTTGTTTGTCAATCGATTTTATCACATCAAAAAAAAAAATAATAATAATAAAATGCGTTTGAAATATATATTATGGATACAAAATGATTTGCATTTTTTCGAAGTGGTTTTCAAGTGTTTATTACTATTGCTTTTCGTTTAGAGGGAGTCCAAATCAAATGGGTTGTCAAAAATGGGTAATATCATTCTTCCATACGCCAACATGTAATATACGAGACACGCATCAGATAGAATAATTTAAGTGTGTGTGTGTGAGCATAACATGTATAATAGTTGTACACAGTCCACCTGCGCGTGCGCCGGAATGGAAACGATATCATCGGAAGTGGTGGCAGCCATGTTTTTTAATAGCTCAGCAAAACAACCGCGTGCTCGACGACGACGTAGGTGGACACCCAACGACGACGCAGCGATAGATATTCGCGCCGCCACCGCGCATCATCCGCGCGTAAATACATCTCATTTGTCGATTCGGATTTCGTTCACTGGGATAATTTTCGCAGTGCAATGCGAGACGTGTGTAATAAAATGTAATTTTACTCGATGCGTACACCGGCCGAGATAATAATAATAATAATAATAATAATTTAAAAATTGTTATTTATGCAGTGTGAAACGACGAAAAATACGAATCGCGGAACGTCGAGAAGCTGCAAAAGTATCCGCGAGACTGCAAATCGAGAGTTTAAAGTTTTTAGACGTAAATAATTATGAGAAATGGAATTTTTTTAAATCTATACGTTCTGCACATATATATATATATATATATAATATATACATACGAAATGAAATTTATCGATGACTCGACAAAAACTCGATGGAGGCCATTTCGTCGCGTCGACAAAATCGAATTATGTTTAAATATTGGGTTTGCGCGAGATAAAGAAATTACCGAATTTGTATTCTAGCGGAAGTGGCGCGAGAACGAACGGCTAAAGTCGAAAGCCGTGTACAAGAACGTGTGCAGTATAATACCTATAAAAAGCGGACACATGATATTTTTTTTTTTTGTTTGACACAAAGATATAATGATGATAAGTTATCAAAATATATGTTGGTTAAGTTTTTTTTAACGCATAATAATTTAAAATTGTTGTAAAATTATTAGGTAACTTTCTTTTAAACATTTTTTTTTTTCAAATTTATAGTGCCTTTTTTCTAATTTATATAATGCCTTAAAATCCGAATCCTAGTCATGACATGTTTATTCGTTCTTTATTTTAAATAATATTTAAATTTAACTTTATGCCACGGGCCGCGTGTCTGACACGCCTGTGGTTTACAGCACAATACACGGGAACGCGTATCATCCGATCGACCGGATACGCGTGCGTTATCGGTGGCGGTGTGAGCCTAGGAGTCAACGCCACTTTGCGATTATTTAATATTATAAATAATACTATGCAGTGTATTTGCAGATGTGTACACTTATATAAATCAAACGAGGAGACATGTTCGTGGTGTACCGCGTTTCCGATAAAATGTTTTAGAGATAAAAGCAGGTAGGAAAATACACACACACACACACACACACACAAATACAAATATGTGTGTGTAAACGTACAAACGTATTTAACCGAATAGTAATTAACGGGTACCCTGAAAGAGGCGGCGCGGGATGACATTTTTCCGTGCGAACCACACGGTAAAATCGATCCACACGTCCACAGGAAATTAATCGTTGGGCAAACAAAATTTTCCACGCCAACGCGTACATCCTACCCAATCACATATATATATATATATATACACCTAGGTACAATACGTATTCGAATAACTACGTATATCCGCGTATCGCGGTTAAATTTTGTGTATACGTGAGGCATGCGATGGTATACAAATATGGTATAAATGGTATAAAATATGGTAATTAAAAATATAATAATTAAATATGGTGCAAATCAGAGGGTGGCTATAGTTCAATTTATATGAAGCAAGCAAAAGGGCGAGAGTCATAGTAACCATATATAAGAAAAAAAAAATCCTCTGGTTGTTATGTTTGGTACACTGTAGTCTAGCGTTAGATAATATACCCTTATCAGTTATCAATAATCATTGTTTGTTTCTTTGATTTAGAATATTGCTGATCATTTCACATGTTCCCTTTTGAGTTCGCTGTTAATTTGTTCGCATTTTGTTCTTAACAGTATTTAAATAATTTGTAACTCGTAATTATCTATTTCCTACATAAACACCAATTAATGGAAGTAGATACATCAATTAAAATAATATTTGTTTTGTATTGTCTGATATTTTTATACTGAGCATTTGGTCACTCTGACGCTCGCCCTTTTGCCTGCTTCATACTGGTGCACAGTGTAATACGTATATGGCATGGCCTCTCTATACATTCTTACTCTATGGTACAAATGGTATACAAAAACATAGACTAATATTATGATTATTCAGCTCTATTGATTCGCTTGTTTTCTTTTGAATACACGGATTTTTAACGAGATCTATATCTGTGCAATATGTGACGAGTAAAAAAAAAAAAACGACACTGAGATTTTCTATTTTGAAAACTCGCCGGCGTGAGGAGAGGATACGTATTTAACTGCACCCTCCCCCCACCTCCTCACTATCACGCCGCCGTTAAGTTAACACGAAAGTATACGACGATGCGTGTCTGCCGTACGGCGAGACGAATGCACGTCTTGGAAACGTTCGTCATATCGTGATATCTCAGAATAAAAACTGAAACCGTTTTTTGCGCAAATCGTTTCTGCACACCATAACATTATACGTCGGCGTGGGCGGTACACACGTCATTATTATAATGTATATCGTGCGCGAAAAGATATAATATACACGAAACGATAATCGTTTTTCATCTCTCGGCCCGAGTTTACACTCCACGTTATCTAGACGTTGGGAAAAAATACCTGTCTGCTCATTTGTTTCCATGTTTTTCTTTGCTTCCGATATCATTATAATAATGAGTAAACGAGTGATTATGTGAGTGTGTGAGTGTGTGCATCGTGTAAAGGTATTTCCTGTTTTGCCGGGAGAATAATGATAATTATTATTGTTCACCCGGTGGTTTGTTTTTATTTATTTGTATTATTATTATTTTTTCTTTCTTTTTTTTTTTCTTTTCCAAAGGGTCGTCGACTCTCTGTGACGAGGGGAAAACGACGAAAAATGATGAGTATCGTAATTGTTATACGTAATATTATCGACACCGTGTAGATTATGACGAGAATAGGACAAAATTATACGTCCCCGCGATATTTGTATCACATATACAATACGACAGCAGCAACAATAACGACATTCGTGATCGAATCTTATCTCAATAATACGTCATGATATAGCGCGCGGAATAATTAACAATCGTAATTAATTATCCTCACTCGTACAAACACGATTCGCCATTTACAGCTGCACGTAGCTGTAGCTCTTTGTCGTTTGACGCACACATATTTATTTATTAATGAAATTTATGAAATCGATACTCTTCATCTGGAAAACCCTTGATGAGATTTTAGATTTGTATCGCCATTTGCCGAGTGGTGGCGTTGATCCTATATGTGCGTTGTATCATTGCCATTGTGTGCGAATAAATAGAAACGGTAATAAGCACAGAGACAAAGACAGAGACAGACAAAGACAGAGACAGAGTAATTGTTAAGAGGACGTCTTAAGATTTGTCGCCAACATTAATCAAATAAACACAATATTGCAAAATCGTGTCGGAGCCACGCAGAACGTCAAATTATGGTGTTTCAGTTGATTTTAAAACTCAAACAGTTATTACCAAAATCGAAAAAAATCGAAGAGAAGAATATTTTTTGGTAATGTCAAATATTTTTGTAAATAATTTTCGTCTGATAAAAAACGATAAATTTGAGTTTTACATTTATTAAACAGTCTCTGTCAAAAAACCCGTGATACATTCCTTTGGATATATTCTTAACGTGAATGGTGTTAATAGGTGATGGGATCATTTAATTCTAAAACAACCCAAATGTGCACATTATTGACGTTAGACGTCTTTTTAAGTGCATTTTTGGCCGGTACGAACCGACGTCTGAACGATTCCACGAAGTCGGTCGGCGAAAATACGAAACAGCCCAACAGGTTCTCTATTCCGCGGCACGGACTACTTATTGCACAATATATTTATACGTAATAAATCGGTTCTTACGAATTTGTGTACGAAAAAAAAAAAAAAAAAACCGTATTACAAGACGTCTCCGGTAATATGGTGCCGCGCCGCAGTGTAATCGCCAGACGACACACTAATTAAAGCATATTCTTTGATACCTGCGATGCGTAGTCGATTATCTTTATTTTTATGAGTGTGTGTGTGTGTGCGCGCGCGCGCGCGTTTTTGCGTCTACAACCAACCGTGAATAAATTAGTTTTCATAAACGTTTTCAATACTATTAGGTATACTCGTAATAGTTTTCGGTAAATTCTGAGCCCGAGGACTTGGAAAAGATGTTGCACACACACACACACACACATTTTATATACATGTACGTATATGTATAATTTTCATTGATCGCATTTGTATAATATAATGATACGGACTAGTTTTTCTGCAGCAGCCGCTACTCGTTTTCGCCGGTGACGGATGACCGGAAGGGGGCAGGGGAGGAGTACCGTTTCGTGCCAATTAGTCATTATTATTATTACGAGCGTTTACGCCGTCTCCGCAATAATCTCGTTCCGCTTCACTATATTATATTACGGATACACACTCGCAACAAAGTGTTTAACTCCTCTACACATTTATATATACACGTGGAATTTATACCTTATTAAAATATACGAGTTACAAATGGGTTCACGTGCGTAAGTACCTGCTTAATACAGACTTTGTACGCCATCTCTCTAGCTCTACGTCATAAAAGTGGTGGTCACGTATACGTCATAATATAATACAAAAACATTTAATAAACTTATATATTTAACGATACTGGTAAAACAAATTATTCGAAAAAATTACATTGGAGACCGCCACGATGTCTCATTGCCGAGTGAATTGAGTGGAGATGAAGAGCTCATTTTATTTTCAGGTTTCATTATTTTTATTCGCCGCGTTAACGAGCGTACCTATAGTTTTCACTGAGAAAAATCACCACACCACACACACACGAGAGTTCTTCTTTCCTCTCCCGACGGCTGACGTGATTATCGTCTACGCACTGCAACGCACGTTCCCGCGGTGCTGCGACTTATCTCGTCGCCGTATTTCATATAAATATAGTGTTATTATCATCGCCGTGGTGTATAATGATAATAATAAAATAATAGCAGAGGACCGACGATAATATTATATACGTGTGGCCATTGTCTCAGGAATAAAAAAAAAAGGAAATTAGATAATATTATAATGCGACGTGTCGTCACGCCGACCGAAAATATCTCTTCCTAGGTACCGACACGACAAAATGTTGTACACGAATCTACTCGTTATGATATTATTTAATACACGACCATAAAAAGTGCCGATTTTATAAACCATTCGTACATTTTTATTATTGTGTTCACATTGTTTTATATTGTATAATATAACTTTATTGTAGGCACGCTGGACGGCCATATAAATGTGCTGGGGGAAAACATATAATATTAAAATGAGAATTATTACCTACACGACGGATATTGTTGTTGTCATTGTCATTGACTGTAGGCTATAGAATGGATTTAATAAACTCGAAGCACATTATTATAATATTATGTTATTTATTATAATACACATATAATATTATATTCCTGAATATAGCTGATATATTATAAACCGGCCGCGTGGACAGTGCTATTTAATCATTCCACCGGCGAAATCGATTTTTTTTTTTTTTAAGATAAAAATGAATAATAATAATAACGACGTTTATGTAAACGCACAAGCAGCGTGGTGTATACTGCACTGTATATGGTTCAGCGAGTTTCGCTTTATCGATTCCGTACAGTATAAAACGCTAAACGAGATATTCATTAAAACTTGAAAAGCCTCTACGTATACATATAAAAATAAAAGTTAAGCATTTGAAAATTAAAGTAGTTCGACTAATCTTTTTCCGCCGCGCGCATAAAAATAATCATTCAGAAAGTAATTTCCACTCTTGGATTACAATAATTATTATTGAAATTTAATAAGAAGCCAAAGTGTGGAGTTACACGGAGATATATATATATATATATATTCATCGAGTTCATTTTATTCCCCTTGATGCTGTATTATAATTACTTTTTAAAATTATACCGTGGAGAATCTGTATTTTATATTTTGCGATTGGAATTATACATACACTTTTGAAACAGTAATAAAAATAAACTACATTGGTACACTGTAGTTAATCGACAACACGATCGAGTGTAGGAAAAATTGTTTCAATAAATCCCAGTTTTACCAACATAGTAGATATAATATTTTAACAAATAATTAACTTTTTTTCTAAATATTATGAGTATATATCGACGGAATCGATAACTTTAAAAGATTATAGCGAGATTTCCAATACAAATTTAAACGAATGTTACTTTTTTTTTTTCGTAAAACATTAAAGTAAATAGATTTTTATTCAGAAGAACATAATATCGTTTTTTTTTTTTTTTTTTCATTCAAATCATTTTATAATATGTACCGCGCGAGTAAAAATCCGGTTTATTATCCGCCCGTAACCAGTTCGGTGCGTACGTATATTATTTGTCGCACGGAATTTTCTACGTACGGAGGAAAATCATCACCGTTGGATTTTTATTTATTTTTTATAGAAGACGACGGACGTACCTACACGAACGTTATTTCGGGGCCACGAGAATCGGTAAAACAGAATGTGTGTCGAGACGACTTATCGCGTGTAATAAATAAATAAATGAAAAAACTCGAAGGATTCGTTAAGTGGAAATAAATCCGTTTACATAATATTATGCAATATATATACATACACATTTCTGTGTATACCTTTATGTGTGATATCGTATACAGAGGAGGCGAGAAAAGTGTATCGATAAATCAAAAAGAATAGGAGGACGAACGAAAAAAAAACGGTACCGCTCTATCCGGTCTCGTGCTTTATCCGGCAACGACGACGACGACGACGCACCGAGTCGATAAATATTATTTGGCACTTTATTTGACTGGTTAACAACGCGCATCCGACGACGAAGACGAAGAGTCTCGTCTCAAACGGACTAATGGACTTTCGAGTGTACGTGATGACGTGCGAGCACAGTGCCAGTCGAATGTCAGAGTTTGGGTTAGGTGATGTACACTCACACACACACAAATATAAACGTCTTGTACACTAACACTATAATAATGCATAAACGTACATATTATATACATATATATATATATTATATTTGTGAACCGAGGAGTGCACGATGGCGGGGGTGGACCGGGACCCATTAGTCAAGTATTAATGCGTATTTTGTCGATACGTGACGGACGAAAACAAATAACACACACACACACACACACATAAATGCAGACATCATGTATAGATACACATTACACACACACACACACACACATAAATGAGTAATCAGACGTTGGCGGATGTGTGTATACACGCACACGTGTGCATAATATAATATTATTTTACGTATATACATAATATTATATTTGTATATTAGTGTGTGTGTGTGTGTGTGTGGGCGGTGTGCATTAAGTACGCGGTAGTATTGTGATATGTGTGTGTGTGTGTGTGTGTTGTGCGCCCTAAATGCGATTTCCCGATATTACAGCCACCACACATCTATGCAGCTGCATCGGTTTGTGTTTCGTTGACCACAACAATTAATCGCTGCCTCCACCACCTCCGTAGTTACGCTTTACACACACATACACACAACGGAATCGTGTGCGATGAATAATTACGTGTACGTTCTTCACACAAAACGTGTATCCCAAACTTTTGCAAGAAATCCGCGACCACACCGTACACACGGTGAATACAGTTTACATTTTAGGATGACCATACGTCCCATCAAAAAGCGGAATTGTTTCTTATTTAGTATCATTCCCCCTCCACTTAGAACTTCCAACCAGATATATTTAGTCCCGTTTTCATTGGACCCGTTTTTAAATCCCACCACTTCCGTATTATGTGCGTAAAACAAAATTTGTGTCCACGTAGTAGAGTAAAAAAAAAAAAAAGATTGATATTTGTAAAGTCGTTGTATAATAAAATCAAAATTGAATTATTTGGATTTGATTAAACGGGAATCGGAACAAACGCATTGGAATTTAAAAAGGTCAAAAGAGAAACTTTGAGTCAATATTGTAGTTTTTTATAAAAATTTCCAGTAAATCGTTATTAAGAATTTGAATACCAAAACTAAATATTTGTGGGTGAATCCAGGAGCTCATCATGCAGCAATAGAGAGAAGATGATAGAGAGAGAATAAAATAGAGAGAATATTTTGTTGTGAATTGTGATGTAAGTATGAAAGAAAATAACGACTTGTTGTTCCTTTACAGTCACTTTACTTTGTCCAATGAATAAAGAAAAGAAAAAAAAAAGCCGGACATACTTCGCACGATGGGTGTACTTCGCACGACGGGTGGTATTCTCTTGACGGGCGTATTAAATTTTAAAGAAACGATAAATCATTTCTTCAGTAAAACGATTCTG
>JAIPRM010005328.1:0-20785 GCA_025469315.1 Stegophylla sp. TES_Ste_2020 | reverse complement strand
TTAAATCGTGTGGTCTGAATCAGAATACATAATATTTTAAAATCTTTGCTAGTATCTAAATTTGATTTACTTCAAATGCTCCGCGGAACCCTTAGACTATTCTCGTGGAGCCCTAGGGCTCCGCGGAACACAGTTTGAAAACCACTGCCATAGACAATAAGATTCTTTTATTAATCTACGATTTTTCTTGAATTGTATTATCAGTTTATTATCAGTCTTGATTGAAAAGTAACAATGACTATATTGAGAAAGTTAGATAACACCAGGGAGAGCTGTGGTCGCTCTGTAAATGGCCGCAAAAGTAGGATAGATATTTCGCTTTGCTTTATAAAGCCATATTTTTTACCAATATTTTGTACCAAAATTGTTGTCTAATTTAGTTTTTAAAAGAGTTTAGTAGAGCATTAGTGCCTAGTAGAGATGTATTTATTACAAAATAAAGGTTTAAGCACACATCCACATACTGTTAATACCAATGTATGGCAGTAAAAAGACAATCTAAGATCAGAAATCTAAGACAGAACTTTTCCGGTGAAATACTATTGGTGATTATTTTGAATTTAAAGGAAACGATAAATCATTTCTTCAAAAAAATAATTCTGAGCGGAGCTTAAATAAATTATAGACAATAATAATTTTCAGTTTAATATTGAGTCTGTTGAACACTTATGAGGTACATATTTACATTCTATCGGGTATTCGTCTATAATTAGGAATCGTTCATATTTTCGAGGTTTAAGCAATATTACTTTTGGAATAGGTCGTAACGAAAAAATATGTTTCCATTTAACTATTTGTGAAAATGATAACTTTTACCTTGTTTTGAAGTTAGAAGTTCTTCTGATTAAATTTTGTCATAACTGATTAAAGCTAAAAAAAATAAAAAAATAAAAAATTATAATAGGTACTAGAAATTAAACATTTTCATTAGTTTTTAAAAATACTGTAACACTTATTTGGTCACATTTTCAAAATCATCAGCAAAAAATAGAGAATAATGAATAGATATCAAAAGTTTTCTCTTATTTTTAAAATTCTTGATTTTATGAGTTAAAACAATGTACAATATACACATAACTCACGGTACCGAAAAATATCAAAAATCATTATTCAAATACATTTTTTTTTTTGTATCGTTTAAAAGTGAAATTTTAACATCTGATTAATTTCGCGTAAAATTATGATTTTTCAATCAAAATCTTATTCAATTTTCATATTATAAATTACGTTGAATATTTTTTCAATTAAATTAATATAGAATTTAAAATACGCTCAATACCTTTTTACTTAATTTCAGACATCTAGAATAATAAATATACTGATTATAATACCTACAATAAATGCGTTTTCATACGTGTTGATGATAAAGAGTGTAGTATATTTTTATTATTTTAGATTCTGAATGAAGTGAAGAAGCTAGTGTTTTTACAATGATGTTAATTTATTTTTTTTTTTATTTATTTTTTTTTCAGTGTATAACTTTTCGTATAGAAATACTTGTCTTAAAGTTTTGATCAATAACTTTTTGAAACCCGATTCGCCTCTAGATCGTACTTTAGAGAGGTCATTTTTTAAATTTCTCAATTCTTCAATGTTTTTTTTGGAAAAAACTACCCAAAATTAGACAAAAACGACTCGAAAATCATCATTTTTTGATCAGAATTTTATGAAATTTAAACATAGATAGAAAATTCTATAAAAAAGATTTTGGCGCAAGAAAATTTTGAAAATGTGAAAAAAAATTTTGGACATTTTTTGAACATTTTCTTTTTTCTTATATTATTAACTTCCTTCGTTCAGAATCGTTTTACTGAAGAAATGATTTTTCGTTTCATTAAAATTTAATACGCCCGTCAAGAGAATACCACCCGTCGTGCGAAGTACACCCATCGTGCGAAGTATGTCCGGCTTTTTTTAAATTTAATAATAATAGGAACAGGAACAGAAAAAAATTATATTATTGAAAGCTTTTTCTGGCCCCTTTCACTGAGAAATCGTGGAATTGTACGGTAGTTTTAAGTTTTAACCTTTAAAGAATAGTTTTTCACAATGATATTCTCTAATTATTTTTCAATACAAATGATTGTGGTAATTAAAGATTGAGCTAATTATTAGTGTATTTTCACGAATGACTGTGGCCTGTATTGGTATATCTTATCTGGTGTGCGTTAAAAATAGTTTACCTACTTAATTAAAAAGCAAATCACTTTTTTTGCTAATACGTCACTGTGATAATACATAATTAAATAAATAAACGTGCAACAAACACGTTAACACATTATAAATAGATGGAATATTATAATCTATTCTGTTATGAGTGATAGTAACTATCTTAGACCATAAAAACTAAGTTTAGTTTATAAATGGTCTAAGGTAACTCTGATAGTTTAATGTTTTATATATATATGAAACTGGCCCCATTTCTTGTCATTTTGCTATAACATTATTTAATTTAAATTTTATAATAATCACATTCCCTTCGAAAAAAAATATTAGAACAATAATTATTACATGACTACTGATATTTTCGTTTTAAACTTCAGGTCTTGAATAAAAAATTTTTATTAGTAAATAAGTAGATTGTACATTATCGCTTTGAAATACGGTAAATGATGTAATACGAATATTTACGTCAATAATCAACTATTTACGATAACGCCCAAATCGCTAGGCCATTGTTGTCATATACCAGTCAATAACATCATCTTCCAAATTATTTTGATTACTGTTGTAAATTATAAAATGAAGCATAATACTTTTACAACATTGATCTAATTTAAATTATCCATTTTACTCTGACTTTTCAAATATTACGGGCAAACTGATATATATAAACGAAGGTTAGTTCACCGGGTATTTGGTCGTTTCCGCTTCGCTTCGCAAATTAAAAATATCCCCCGGTTTATTGTGCAACGTGGGGGCATTTCGGCTTGCCCACTACGCATTGGGCGTTTAAGTAAATAACCACAAAATAATAAATTTTACCATATTGGCCATTTGGTGAAGTTATTGGCGTAAATGGACAGGTCATTTAATTAAATGCATATGAAGCTAGGTAATTAACGATATTGACCTGAATTTATCGTCAATGTCGTCATATTTGCATCATTTACCGTAACATATATTGACTTACTTATAATGTAGAATATTATGTCCATAAAAATTTAACTTTTCTTCTTGTTATACATTTAAAAATTCTAGTATTTTAGTTCATGTAATCTTGTAAATACTTTAATATATATATGCTAAAATCTAATTAATAATTATTAGTAGATAAGTAAAATAAAAATTTGTAAAAAATGTTCTTTAAATTGTCTTTGAAATAAAATATATAAATAAGTAGTTTTAACTATCGAAAAAGAATTAAGAATTGTATTACTTGTTACAGAAAATAAACAATATTTATTAATCAATAATTATTCTCATCAATAGATTACATATAATTAGTAATATTTGATCGGAGCACACCTGAATATAGCTAAGTACTAAATACTTTTTAATTTGCTATCATAGGTACGCTGAAAAATAGGACTTGGTACAAAGCTATATACAGTGAAACCTCTGAATAGCAGACACTCTCGGTCACCAAAATTTCGTCCGTTATTCGGAGATGTCCGCTATTCAGAGGGGATTTCAGCATGCAATGAATACACCTCCGTTCCCAAATAAATGTTCGCTATTGGGAAGTGTCCGCTATTTAGAGGTGCCCGTTAAGGGAGGTTTCACTGTATATATAGACAAAAAGAGATTTTATGTACAAAAAAAATGCTTGTAGAAGCCAAAAGGTATATATTATAATAGGTATGTGTAAATTATAACCGTTATTAATACAATATGCATTTGTTAGTTTCATTGATAATTCAAATTTGTCTGATTCAAGTCCTTGAACTCCAGCAAAATTTCCGCGAGAGTCAACCGCGTGAATATTTATACAGAGTCCACTACATGTTCATATTATATTATCACAGTAATTACGCCGTGATACGTAGTTTACACCTACATAATATTACGTAAAACCTTGTAATACTAAACGACCTTACCCTTAGCTAATATAAACATCCTGTATAAACGTATTGATTAATATAATAAATTAATATAATTAATATTATTAGTTGCTGTCAACGTACGAGTTTGGAAAATAGTTTTCTAAAGTTACTTGTTAAAATGTTATATAAAAAATTACTTTTCCGGTAACTTTTGACTTTTTAAATTAACTTGTCGAAAAAGAACAAAATGAAGAAAAATACGTATTTTAGTCAATATCATACTATTTTATAAATAATTATTTCGTTGAAATTTAATTTTTTTCTAAAATGTTATCCAATCTTTGAATGAAGAAATAAGTAGACATGACGTAGCATTACACATATTTTAGATTCTGAGCGTGCGAAAAAGCTAGTGCTATTACAATGATGTTTATTTTTTTTTTCTGTAAACACTTTTTCGTATGGAAATACTTGCCTAAAAGTTTCGAACAGGAATTTTTAAAAACGGATTCGCCTATAGATAAGGGGGATAGACAACCTTTTTGAAGAAAAGAGCCATTTTTCTAAAACAATAAAAAACAAAGATGTTCGATAAGCTACATTTATGAGAGCGGCCCTTTTTTTTTTAATCTTCACTATTCTCTACTACATCACATAAATATTGGGGTTGATACTATTATAACCTACGTATTCTGAATCAAAGTAATTATTTGGTAATTGAAAATAAACATATAAAAAAAATCTCGTTATTGATGCGTATCCTAAAGAGTCGTTTGCTGCTCCAGAACCGCAAGTTGTCTATATGGTACTTTAAAAAGGTCATTTTTTGAAATTCTCATTTGTTTTCACGAAGTTTGGAAAAAACTACATAAAATTTGAAAAAAAAGTCACGAAAACGTTCTTTTTTAAAATCCAATCTTTATGAAAATTTACATGTAGATTGTAGATAAACAATTGTGAAAAAACAATTTTGGACATTTTTTCTAGTCTTTTTTCTTTTCATCAATTTCTTTTTTATTTATAGTAAAATCGTTTTTTTTCTTTTCTTTATTTATTAGATAAAATATTGGTGGGTGTGTTGAAAATGACGACTATTATTGTTCTTTATATTATTAAACATACATTGTTCAGAATCGTATTATTGAAGAAATAATTTATCGTTTTTTTAAAATTCAACATACCCACCAATAATATCTGATTTTAGAAGCGAAAAATACCTATGGTGCGAATATGACCAGCTTTCTTGTCTATATTTTTTACTTACCTTTGCTTTAATTTACTTTATGTACTTTATTTTACTTTACTTTATTGTATTTTATTTTACTTCTATTTTTAAAAATTGGTCTTATTTTAATTCGTAAATGTCATCATTGTTGCAATGTTTTTATGAGCGGCATAAAGGTCATTTTAATTCTAAAAAAATGTAACTTTTAAACTTTTAGTATTTTCCTGAAAATTTCCATTTCAACTTAGTAACTCAAGCGCATTAATAATTTAAATATATTTCAACTTAGTTCAGCCTATTTTTCGGGGCGAAAAAGGAGGGGAATGAACTCACTTGAACCAGTCAAACGAATTGTTTAAATCATCAAAATTTGATTATTTCTTGTGCGCGAACGAAATACTCATAATAGGTACACGCGATAGCAACGTCACGTTTTCTCGCACGTCGGCTTAACATTATATTTACGACGTTGCCAGTGTGGGTACAGTTTTTGTCTCGGATATTCCATAAAACACAGCTTCTCGTCTTGTTCCGTTTTGTATTAGGTAATAACTTGTTGCACAGTTAATTGGTTGTAAGCATATACAATAATGTTTTATGTATATATATATATATATATATTACACACGCGGCACGTGTTCTGCGCACTAGAAAATGTTCGCCGAAGGTCAAGGGGAACAAAACGGAGTGACGTTTGAAGTCATTGTGAACTGTATACGATTTTTAAAACGTGAAAAATCTTTTGTCACTTAACCGTTGAAAACTTCGAGCATAATAAACGCTCAGCCAAGGGCGCCCATTAATTGCATTTCAAAAGGGGTACAAATTTTAATAAATTATTATGTTTTTATATTAATTACCAGTTTTAGCAATAATCCATCATCAGTTAATGTTCTCTCTCCTCTCAAGTAATGTAAGTACAGATAAAATATTATACTAATTGCATTGGTCTATCAAAATAATCATGTAGGTAATAAAAAAAAATTAAAATTAATTTTCCTTTAAAAATTTAATTAAAATTATATTACTTATGTAGGTAATTAAGCACATTGATTTAATTTGTAATGATTTTTAATATATTTATGCCCATTGGTCATTATCAGGGTCCTTCATGCTTTCTCTATTTCTCATCACTTCTGCCTATTTTCATTATTTTTTAGCTCCATTCTTTGTGCAACGTTTACCAGCTTAGCTTTAAATATGTCTATCTATTTTTGTCTTGGACGGCCACCATTGATTTTGCCTATGGGTACTTGTTTACAGATATTATTATTTCTCTGTCCATTATATATTTGTTTGCTTTGATAAATTCTCTTATGTTTAGCTTTTAAAATAGCTGGTAGATTTTCTCGTTCGTTCTTGTTTAGCATTTTTCATAATATATAATTGGACCATTCATTCGATGGAATATTTTCCCTTCAAAAATTAATAATTTCTCTTTTCCTCCTATTGTCACTGACCACGTTTCGCATCCATATGTTAAAACTGGACGTAGATAACTCGGGTATAGGATAGTCTTTGAATTTATATTTAGGAATTTGAACTTTAATAGTTTTATACTAACGAAAAATACCGTTTATTCATTATATACTTCATGATTCAGTTTGGAAACAATACAACAATACAATAAAATGATTTTTGAAATTTTCCAGGGGAGGGACATGTCCCTTCCCTGATCCGCCCAATGGGCGCCCATGGGCTCAGCTCGAGTGAAATTTACGTGGAGTTGGAGAAGGGCAAAACTTTTTTCGAAAATTTTGAAGATCACAACTCACTTCCCATACTCTAAATAAAATTTGAAAACTTAATTTATATTATATACCTAATTATCAAAAGCTTAACTCAAATTTTAATTAAGTCGGACACACTTGGCCCCATAAATGGGGCTCTTCGGATGTATGTAATGAAATTTAAAGAAACAATAAATTATTTCTCCAAAAAAAAGGAGCTTCGTGTTAATCATACAAAAGAGTAATAACACCAGTTTTTCACTGAATATGTTTGACAATATTATATTGGAATAATCTCTACCTATGTCCGTAATACTATTATATTATGTAAGTAAACTTTTGTATTAGTAATCATGCATAAAATGTCCATCCATAAACATTAAACTGAATACGATACGAAATAATAACGAAAGTAATTTATAATTTCTTGGATTAACAGACATTTATGCTGTAACTCTAAATTTTAAGGATTGTAAAGAATATGTATTGAGCCAATTTCTTGAAAACATTTTTAAAATAAATATAGATTTGTAGAAAATCTTTTGGTGAATGAAAGTATTGAAAGGAAGTTAAATTTTAAAGTTACAAGGTTTTAAAAAAATTATTATTTTACTCAAATTATCCGGTTTCATATGAATTTTAAATTTAAATAAATATGAAAAAAAATTGACTCATCTTTTTTTTTTTTTTTTATAAACACTTAATTATTTTTGGAATGATTTAAGAAAAAATACTTAAATAGTTTTCATCAAAATTGCAGCATTTTTACTCGTATTTGAGTTATTTTTTGCTGGTTTTTAAAAATGATTGAGTAGGTATTTCGAAAAACAACCCGTTGAAAGTACCATCTAGAGCTGTAGTTCTCAATCTCTGTATATTGGTGACCCTAGATATTTATCTAATTTCTTTTGGGACCTTTATGAAAATAATTTCAATAAGAAGTTACTCGTTGTCCCACAGCCACTTAATATTTTCAATTATCGTAACTAAAAGAAACTATTACTCTTCGTGTATTTATTCATTTAGTTAAAACCAACGTCCAAAATGATAAATTATAAGCTTGTTTATCAAATAATTTACAAAAGAAGTTTCATTAATAGTTTTTAGGATTATTTCACATCGGTAGTTCAAAATTAAAATACTACATCAACGTTGTAAATTTTTAGCGACCCATTCAAAATTATTCGCTACTTAAAATTGGGCCACGACCCTATGGTCGAGAATCGTTGATCTAGAGCCAATTACTGATCTAAAAAATAGACGAAATTTTTGGGTAAGTTTTACAGTTTTCTGTTAATTTTATCGACTGCCTATAACACGTCGTACCAGATTACAAAACGAAAGAATTGAAAGCGTAACATTTTTCTCTTAATAAATAAAATAAAATGCTGTTTATTAATTTGCATGGTTTCGATTTTGAACAACAGTCAGCACGTCCGTATATAGGTAGTATACATACGTACGTTTCAATTATTCTTCAAACCGAAAATTAGATTTATAATATTTATTAAACTTTCACAAATAACGTAAACGATTTATTTTATTTTGTGTATACTACGAAATACAAATGACCGTTCACGTATCATGATGCAAATATTTGCTGTTCGACCGGACTGTTTGGTCCATTGTACCAATTATTACGGTTTTGTAGCTTCTGTAGCAGTAAAATCTTGCTTCCTCCAATAATTAAAATTTGTATTTTCTCGTGTAGCAATATCATGAACCAATCTTGAGTTTTTTTCAAAAAGTATTTTATAATTCACACACAAAAGTTACAAACACGGTCATAAAGCTATAAACCTTACAAAAAAAAAGAACGTACTTAGGGCCATAAATATTTGCACCATGGGCGGGATACTCTTGGTAGGTGTGTTGAGTTTTAAAGAAACGATAAATCATTTCTTCAATACATGGCAACTAGTAACAGTAATATCTAACGATGTAACTATAAATAGTTTCTTAGGTACTTATTGTATGACACTCATTAATTGTTAATAAACAACTCAAATTAAGCAATTATTGTGATGATAATACATCATAATGCACTGATTATATGGGTACAGACGTACAGTTTTAATAAAAACTCATTAGACGTTTTTGAAGAACTTGAACATTTTTGAAAACATAATAATGTTTATTTCGATGCATCGTTCGATGGAATTTGGAATCAGATAAATTTGATTGATAAATTATCTCTTAAACCTACGATTAGTTTTACTTATTTTTCTTTAACAACAGTACTTTAATAATAGTCAAATTAGATTAAAAAGTGGAAAATGTCATGAACCGTAATATCGTCCACGTGCAGAAAATTAAATGTTTTTTAGAATAGTGTAAGAAGCAACAACATGACTATATTTATTTTGTTTGAACATTAATTCAATCGTCTTATCTCGATTAAGTTGTGATATTTGAGTAATACCTTTTATTAAGGAATAATAATTAGGTACATAATATGTTCAATAGTACTAGACATAAATTTTGAAGTGTGTTAAAATTTTAAAATTTTTAGTAGTTACCAACCATGTGGAGCAATCCCCACAATGGCCCTTTCCCATAAATCTTTCTACGCGCTCTTTTAAAATAATTTTGTAATTGATGAGAAATTTAAAAACTATTATTAAATTTTACACAGCTGCTACGTCAAAATCAGTTTAACCGTTTCAAACATTACCCTATACAAACAAATAAACTCATTAAATTTTTTTATACAGATGTTGTCGTTAGAATATTATGTTATCTTAGTTGACAAATTCATCTACTCATGTAAACGTGAAAACACTTAAGCTGTTTCAACATTTTGAAATAATGCGAGTTTTGAAAAATAAGTCAGCCTATGTAACTTGCCTTTGTACAAATAAAATTTAAACATACAAAAATCATGATAATTAGCTGAATGGTGCAGAAATGCATTAAGGACAAACAGACATACATTGTTTTATATAATACATTTATCATATTATATTTAGATGATTGTAGCATCACCCAGGCAACTTTCAAATGTTTTTCTCCGTTGTTTTCTGGATATTGTAATTTTTATATTTAAGTGCTTTACAAAACGAACACACAACGTTCGTTGATCCAACAACGGATTTATGTGCTCCGCAATCAATAGTCACGTTGTAATAATATGCAGCTCGGATTAGCGCTAAACATAATATGAACGCAATACATGGTTATTCACGTGCTTGCATTATTCGTAACCGTTCGATTTCAATTCACCCTCTGGCGGTCGATACTTCGATTAGTTTCATAATTTGTTCGAGATTACCAGCAGACCTAAATTGGACCATCTTATTGGTGGAATAATGACAAACGGGTTTCGTTGGTATAACAAAAAAAAAAAGCCGGACATACTTCGCACGATGGGTGAGATTCTCTTGACGGGTGTATTGAATTTTAAAGAAACAATAAATCATTTCTTCAATAAAACGATTCTGAACGAAGGAAGTTAATAATATAAAAAATAAATGAGAAAAAAAAATGTTAGAAAAATGTCCAACATTTTTTTTCAAATTTTCAAAATTTTCTTGCGCCAAAATCTTTTTTATAGGATTTTCTATCTATGTTTAAATTTTCATATAGTTCGGATCAAAAAATTATGGTTTCCAAGTCGTTTTTGTCAAATTTTGGGTAGTTTTTTCCAAAAAAAACATTGAAGAATTGAGAAATTCAAAAAATGATCTCTTTAAAGTACAATCTAGAGGCAAATCGGGTTTCAAAAAGTTATTGATCGAAACTTTTGGACAAGTATTTCTATACGAAAAGTTGTACACAGAAAAAAAAAGAAAAAAGAAAAAAAAAACTTTATTCAGAATCTAAAATAAACATCATTGTAAAAACACTAGCTTCTTCACTTCGTTCAGAATCTAAAACAAAAATTTACCGAAAAGAAAATTTAATTGACAAAGATTAAAACACAGAAGCGTCAGAAGCACTTGCGCAGCAGTCAATGAATGAAAAAAAATGAAATGCTTGTTCGCCATAGATGCATGAAAAAAACGATTAATACCATAAACTAATATTATTAGTTCATGATTATTACATAAATTACATAGAATGCACATAGAACATAGAATATATAAAATAGAAAAATAAATTTATCAAACCGATCAAGACGTTTTCGAATTATGCTACGAGCAACAAAATATCGATTCATTTTTGTGTATTTTATAGATTTAGTTTATCGATACATTTTTGATTCTGAATGAAGCAAAGAAGTTGGTGGTTTCACTATGAAATTTAGTTTTTTTTTTCATTTATTTTTATAAAAAATGCTTTTTGTGTAGAAATACTTGTTCAAAATTTGACGAAACTCTATAAAAGTTATTTATCAAAATTCTCAATACTATTTTCAAAAACAAGGAAAAACTACCCAAAACTTTGGTAAAATCGGCAAAATATGTCATAAACAAAACTTTTATTTTAAATAGATTTTATTAATTTCGCTGAAACTTTCCTTATATTCTGTTATAACTTGTTTTAAAAGAAATATTACTTGAAATTTAAAAATGTCAACAATAGATTATTACACACGGGGTGAATGTAAGTTCCCACACGAGACAGAGCAGGTCAAAATGACCCATGGATATACGAAGTTCCCACACCGAAAAAAAATACATCCGTGGCGTAAATACCTACATGTACAAAAGTATACACAGCGTAATATACAATTTATTATCGCACGCCCCTTATTATCTTGACTTATCTTTATTTCCTATAATACAAAAAAGTAAGTACAATTCATTTTGTCATTGGAGCTACTTGAAAAACATTTTTGGGGGGCTAATATGTTTATTTCATTTATTTAGCCTCCCAAAAAGACATTAACTTTATGTAATTCTCAAAAATTCTGGAGGGGCTATGAGTAGTTTTGAGGGGACTTAGCTCCCTCAAGCCCCCCTCTAATTGCGCCTATGCATTTTGTTGAATTTAGTACTCGTTCACTATTAAATGAGTTAACATTTATATAATTTTTTTTTTTTTATATGGACGTAATTTCTTACATGTATAGTAAAAAGGGAAAAATTCTTTTGGTCCAATAATAATTTTAAGTTTTATAAGAAGCACACTGCCAAATCAAATATATGTACATGGATGTGTGTAAATAATAAGTGCCGGGCTAAATGTTACACCGATGGTGAAAGATTAGTTGAAAATAAAAAAATACGTGTTTTGTTCATAGTCATACGGAAGAAGAAACTGTTTTAAATCGGCAAAAAAATAAGTAACTCGTGTAAAAGAAAAGCAGTAGACAGCGTTACAGAAAAGCAGTCGAAAATTATCAGAAAAGAACTTACAAAACATGAAAACGAAGGTAATTTGTTAATGTCTGATATAAGTTAATCTCAAGAAATATACAAAATGCTAGAGCCAGTTGTTATCCTACTACTATACCTAAGTCGAGAAAAGAAGTTCATAATATCTTGAGGTCAATTAATGTGAAAACAAAAATAGAGATGAAAATTTTATTTTTGAAAATGATGATTTAAATGAGATTATTATGTTTTCATGTAATATAGACATTTTAAAACAATTGGAAACATCATATATATAGATGGCACTTTTAGTTATTACGATAACAATTTTACATAACTCTATACAGTTCATTGATTCAAAAATAGTTTTTACATTCCACTCATATTTTGCTTTTTACTTAAAAAACAAAAAAATTAAATGCAGTTGGAATAAACCCAAATAAATTTGTATTAGACTTTGAAATATCAATTATCAATGCATCAAGCTATTAATATAGTTTTTCCGAATGCACAAATATGCGTTTTCATTTGGGTCAAGCCTGGTACCGCAAAATTCAAAATTTGTGTTTTTCGCAAGAATTCAATATCGCTAATGATGAATTAGGGAAGTGGCTGATACATTTATTTGGTTTGCCATTTCTCAATTCAGAAGAAATAGGAGATTGTTTTATTAATAGTTTTATGGCTGAAAAACCAGTAAACAATAAAATAGACGAATTTCGCGATTATTTAGTGATAAATTATATAGACGATAATAGTATGTTAGCATTTGGGTTAGTGCTAGTCCTGACAGAAGTCTGACTACAAACGCTTGTGAAAGTTTCCACTCAGAATTCAATTCCAATTTTTATCATCATCATCTTAATATATTCAAAATAATTGAAGTTTTAAAAATGTTTCAGACAAATACTTACATCAAAATAAGAGCATCAAATTGCATCAGACCTCGAAAAATTAGTAAAAATGACGAAAAAAAAAACAAAATTGCATGACAAAATATTAAATTACAGCTTGAAAAAAAAAATTTATATTTATATTGACGGAATTCAACTAAAATTTAATTAAACTTATTACAATATAACGTAAGAACAGACAAATTTTAACCACACCAGCTTTAAGTGGTCAGTCCTAAGTCTGAATTAAGTGGAAAGGAAATTTGTTTGATTAAAATTATTTTTTCCATATCAAAGGCAATGGCGTACATATAATATTTTTTTTACCAAGAGAGGATGAACTGTAAGTGTATGAACTTATGTACTGGTGTATTTTTCTTTGTGTGGGAACTTACGTACGGATATATATTTTTTTTTCGTGTGGGAACTTACATATGTAACCGTTTACCTGCTATGTTTCGTGTGGGAACTTACCAAACCCCTACAGATGAATTTCGAATGGAATGCAAATATGTAAAAATTGTTAGATACTCAATATAAAAATGGAAATTATTATTATTATTTATAATTAATTGAAGCTCCGCCCAAAATCGTTTTATTGAAGAAATTATTTATCATTTCTTTGAAATTGAACACACCCACCAAGAGTAACCCACTCGGGGAGCGAAAAATACCCATGGTGTGAAGTATATCCCACTTTTTCTCTTTTAAATGTGTAATTAAACTTTTGCTACTTAAAAATATGTACTATTACACTATATGTGCCAATATGCATATAAGACTATTATTAAGTATGAGCATATAATATTAATTATCATACTGTCTCGAGTAGATCCGTATAAATGTATGTCAAAATTGGCTAAGTTAATTCTAAGTTTGAATAAATTGAAAATCTAACCTAACCTAACAGCAATAATAATAATAATAATAACTATACGTAGTTATGTTTAGTAGTTTTTGTATAGATGTTTACCAGAGGTGGCAAAACTTTTTTCAGTAATGATCTACTGAGACCATATGTTTTTTCTTTAAAGATCAACTAAAATAAGAAATATACTTGCATGTTAGTGCTATTCGAATTTTTAAAAAATATAAAAAAAACATTTGGAAAGTGTTAATTTTAAAAAGGTTTAAATATTTTTGCGTTTTAAAATGATGTTGAAATTGAAATGTGATATCGATGAGTAAATTAAAATCTGGCAAAAAGTTGCTCATTACTGATAATTGAAGTTTTTTTTCAAAATATTCAACTTAATATAGGGTGTTAGTATTTATTTTTAACATTTAATTTCCTTCACACAAAAAAATTAACCCAAAAAATACATGCATTTGTAAAACTACATCGCTTTTAAATATGCTCGATGAGCTAAAACTTTTTTTTCGATAGCTTTGAAAAATATATCGGACTTCATTGTAATAATCTCAGTTCTTATACTTTAATCTAATCCACGTGAAAATTTAAAAAGTGTATCTACCTATTTGTGAGAACATGTTTTCATATAAAGTGTTTTGCAGAAAATGGAAATTATATAACAAAATAAAAAACTTATATTTTCAATGTTTTGAAAATATCTTGACTGTATAAACGCATGCACATGGGATGACTTTAAGAATTTAAGACATTATGAAGATCACCGCAATCGACCGTTTTATCAAAGAATCCTAAAAGACCAACGTCTTTGTATTTATAATCAACGTACAATATTTATTTAAATATTACTACTGGTACCTTCAATATACGGTAGTCAATAAACTGTTATTGACTTATGACATAAAATTTAAAAATAATTTTGTGGATGACAAAGAATCCGAATTAACATGATATCAGAAAATTTCAACTTTTTATTTTATTATTACTCGTACAAATCTTTCTATATTTAATAAATTATGAATAATAATAGACGAAAATAAGTAATCGTTAAATGAACTTTTTGAAGAAATTTTTATTACTTTAAATTCTATATGTATTGATCAACCAATGCTATGTCATGCAAGTTAATTTCAGCAGATTATCAAACTAATCGAAATAACTTTTTTTTAGATCGGATCGGTTAAAAACCTGGCCATTTAATCAATCCTAAAATCCTCACGAGTCATAAAACTAGGTCAAAGGCCTTCTGGTTCAATCCTATATAACTTAACTGATATTTGAAGGGTATGCATAAATAAGTCGTTTATTTTTGAAACTACCATTGATAAAATGCACTTTAAATTTCATATTAAATACAAACATAAAGCTAAACAATAAAATAATAATAAGCGTCATGTAACAAATACATCATAATTTTTACATTTATGCAACAACGTTTGATTCTACGTACTATACATCACACTCAAATGTCATTGATTAGGCAACTTAATTTACACCTTGTTTGTAAGTTTCGAAAATGTTATTTACCTATTAATAATTTACCAATACGACGATTAAGTCGAACAATTTAAAATATATGTTAGTCATTATATATATAAAGATTAATATTTTGATTTTTCATTTTAAAAATCAATTTTTAAACTTATCGTTACTTAGAATAAATTATAAATTAAAAAGTTATCGTTTAATTTAAAGAAATAAAATAACTTTTTAGTTATGAAAAAAAAAAAAATGCAGTGGTCTAGCTACTAGTTATTGATTGAGAAAGGGCGGATTTGAAGGCGTTCTACGGTGCTAAAGCAACCCCATTGGCAGCGTTGACCATTTTTTAGTCTGGTAAGATGTTTTATTATTAATCACCATATTCGTGTCTGATGAATATATAAATGTTAAGGAATACCTAAGTAATAAAATATATATCTATATATATATATATATATATATCCGAAAACAAGCAAAAGTGGAAATCATTGTTACGGGTTGGCTTCGAAACTACTGATCAATTGTTTTGTAGTTTTTTTTTAAAAGGACATCACATAGCATGTTTTAAGCATAAATTTAGTCCTATAAAGTTGGTAAATAATTAGTTAAATTTGATTAAATAATTTTAATAAATAACTGCATAGTTTCTGTAATTGGTAGCTCGGCAAAAAAACCTCTGCATATGTGAACGCGTCTCACAAGAGAACAAAAAATATTGTTTACAAAAAAGTATTATAATCTTAATAGAAATATGTACAGACATAGTAAATAAATTAAAGAGATATTCTATAAATTAATAAATAAAAAATGTCCAATATAAGAAAATAGCAATTTGTATACCATACAAATTGTATGGTATACTTCTTGTTTACGAATACTTTAAAATCTAAATGGTTAGTAATATTTTTTCCCCATCTTATGTATTTTTCGACATTAAATACGATGGCATTTATATATTATATTATTTTTTTATTATTCTGTTTTGAAAATTCAATATTTTCGTGTATTATATTAAATACTAACTTATTATTTCAACCTTTTTCATTACTGCTTTAGTCTAGTATTCAAGTTGTCTAGTCCGGACGCTTACGGGACCGGGTTAAAACCTATACTCGGTATAATACATTTTTTGCACTTTTATGAACCGTGAGCGACCAGAGGTAACATAATAAACAGTAGTGTAACTAAGAGGGATCAGTGTGTGGTCGCACCCGGGCCCGTTCGCAGACGGGCCCGAAATAATAAAAAAATGTTTGCTATTAATATTTAATTAAAACTATTTTTTTTCTATCATAATATACTATAAAACTTAATATTTTTCCTTTTTTAATAATTCAAAATTATTATAAATTATCACTATTATACTATGTAGTAGCCCGTATGAGTGTGAATATTATTATACATATCAACAAAATGTATTTCGTGCTATGTATGTATTTGCTATTTAATAATATTTAAAAAAAAATTATATATATATATATATATATATATATATACCTAGATGAGGGGGGGTCCGCTGAAAAATTCGCTCCCAAGCCCAAATTTTGAAGTTACGCCATTGATGATAAACGTTAGTACTAATTATATTATAGCGAATTAATGTTGATTTACAATAATTAAAACCGCTTTATTATTTTATTATGATAATTAATATATTTTATTGTAATTCATAATTATTTATGGAATATTCATTAGACGTAAGGGAATAGGTATATGAAAAATCAATTTTAGTTTTTCATAAATGTTGTATGTAATTAAATCATTTTTAGTTCAGCATTTAAGTTCAGTGCGTGTATATCAGTATGATATGTAAGTATACAAGCAAAATTAATTTTTTTTGTTATTTTGATCAAATTTCGACCACTTGGTTAGTGTTACTAGTACAGATCAATACGTAACTTATTATACAAATTTGATTAGAATAATGAACTGTACATGGATTAATCTGTTATTAAATAACAATTGTTAAACATATTGACAAATGACAATTACTTTTATTGTATATTATTAGCTCCACTGAGAATCGTTTTATTGAAGAAATGATTTATTATTTCTTTAAAATTCAACACACACGCCAAGAGTATCTCACCCGATGGGCGAAAAATACCCATGGTACGAAATATGTCCGGCTTTATTGTCTATACTTAACTTTTTTGTCTTTGCTTTACTTTACTTTTTGACATGATATAAAGTATATTATGCGGTGGCCGATATCAAGCCCCAAAATGTCTCCACGTTGCTCAGCAAGCCGAGGGATATTTTTGATTTTCGGAATGAAGTAAGCCAACCAAACAACCGGTGAACTTACCAACGCCGCGGGAGAGGGTGGCCAGCGGAATCGATACTTGATTTTTTTAAATAGTAGCCAGCAGAATCGATAGATCGCAAAATTGATATTATTAAATCGGCGAAATCCATATATTATGTTCGCAAAGAATACTCCAAGATGCGAAGTACGTCTTTTTTTTTTAAATTTATTATGTTTAGAATACTGGAATCGGGAAATTGGTACGTTTTTCGACAAACGCGCAAATCAAATTAGTAAAATTGCATTATCTCTTTTAAAGGCAATGACGGTAATAAATGTTAATTAGGGTCTCGGGATGATTTTTTTTTTTTCATTTATTTACTCTATGAAAATTCGTCAATGACATCATTTTATTTTGTTATCAATAAATAAATGTTGACAATATGGTTAAATTTTTTTTAAAGTTTATTATTAATATGAAAAAAAAAAGACT
Source organism: Stegophylla sp. TES_Ste_2020 (assembly GCA_025469315.1). NCBI lineage: Eukaryota > Metazoa > Arthropoda > Insecta > Hemiptera > Aphididae > Stegophylla > Stegophylla sp. TES_Ste_2020. Next base: position 2,599 of record JAIPRM010005328.1, on the reverse strand, counting down.
CATAAAATATTTGTCACAGTTCAAAAGAAAGAAAAAATAGCCACCGCTGTTTACAGGTTAATTTAAATTCGTCTGAAGTTAGTCCATTAATCATTTTAGTTAGTTTAACTTTGTTAAGAGTTTACAAACTTGCCTATGCGTGGAAAAATTGTAAACACAGCATGAAGTTTTCCTTTTTTTTTTTCAGGCGATTAATTTAAATTAGATTAAAAAAATAATAATAATGATAATCTCAACTTTTTTTGATAACATTATGTGTAACAACTAACCTACACAGGTCCAAAAATTATGACTTTACAATCTATAATATAATATGTGCATTGTGCAATATACATAACCTAATGTTATTATATTATCTGCAACATCGAATCGTCTAAAAATCGTCTAAAACTACGTCTAAGATTATGTTCTCCTGTTTTAAAATATGTATTAATAAAAAATATTGTCATAATTGACTTATTTTTATTTTACATCTTTGGGCTTTTTACAACAATCTACGGTCATTGTTTTTTATAATTTTAACTATATTTATTATTTAAAATATTTGTTTTGACTATAAATAATTATAATACTATCATAATATCTACTTAATATGTCTAAAATACTAGATTATTTTAAAGATTCTTCAAGGGATTTTTAATTTTGTGTTAATAAATTAATTAACATTAATTCTGTGTTAATAAATTGTTATAAATAATTTGTGTGAAGGACTTTGGAGGCATTTTCGGTATTAAAATGATGTCCTAAAAAGGACATCGACCATCACATCCTATTTACTACACAAACTTCAGTTTAAGTCGTTTAAGATAAAACCCAAATTGCGTTTCAAGACACAACACGAATCGCTAAGTGATTTCTAAAATGTAAGCGTTTCTATCATTTTTCATCGTGACGCCTTTATTGAAACGTGCGGCCCTGACTTGAGCTAATATTATAATCTAAAACATCGCGTTGAAGTCAACAAACTCAAGTCGATGACGTAGGCCATAAAATGATTTATGTACGAGAGTAGTTAACCCGATAAATTACCAATATTCAGCTTAATCCATTGTCAATACGAAATGTTTAATTTTGTTTCATCACACCTAATAAATACAATATGTTTTACAAAGTTTTATTTAGTGCCGTGTTTAAAGTCCGTATTCTACACACGATGTTTATTCGAAAGAAATATTAGTGTAACTACTATATTATAGACGATATACCTGAAGTGTTATAAGTTAATAGCTTCTTTAAATAAATTAGAGCACTCAAATCATTTGTGTAATAATTAATACATGTATAATATGCGCATAATATTTCATACTAGTAATCGTTAATGAAATTATTATCAATAATTCTAAAAGCTAAAATAGATTTTTATATTTAAACACAGTATTAATTAGGTCAGTCGGAGTGAATAATTAATATTAATATTTAATAACCATTTGATAGTTTATAGTTAATAGATTACATTATTATATGCACGAAGGTAAATTGTATAACAACATTTTAAGTATAAATAATATTAGCAAGTAGTAAAAATAAATGCTACCAACACACCAGCTTGGTTTTTAATTTTATAAAAAAATTATTTTACGCACATTATGTTTTTTCCCCGTCGTACTTGATGATTTTTTAACAATTTTATATTGATACTTCAAATTGTTGATTAGGTACTTACTTATAAAGACAAAATAATATCATCAGAATTCAAAATTCAAATGTCATAATATATCTCCTTTAAATTTTAAATATTTAAACAGTTTTCAGTTGCAGAAAAAATAAATGTTAATATTATTACAATCATAATATTATCCTCTAACTACAAAAAGTTAAATTTTAGTTTCTGGTTAACAATAGTTTAAACACTAACGTTACCGACCTTATATACTCTATGCCACCCTTTTTTAAGATCACGCCTCACTGTTTTAAAGAATATTTAGCTTATCTTTTTTTTTTTTTTTTTTGTAAGGTAATACTGATATTTTTTATCGATATTAAACTCATACATGATTATTATTCGAGATATATTATTCAAATAGAAATAAAGTACAGTAGAACCTCGATTATCCGAACTAATTGGGACCGCACCTAGTTCGGATACGCAAAAGTTCGGATATTGGAAATTAAAAAAAAAAAAATTAGAATTACGTATTAATTATTTTTATAATTATGTAAATATTTATTATTGTTATTAATATTTTATTAGAATTACATACATATATTACATTATCAGAAATACATTAAATTTATTTTATTTACATATGTACATATTATATTTTTTTGACAAAATTATCAATTTTAATTTGACGATGAGCTGCAACGCGCTTTTCTGCAGCCAAGTCTCGCAAACGTTTAAGGAGAAGTAATTGTGTTAGGTTAGTTTAGCAAGAATTTCTATTTTTTGTTCCATCGTAAGAACATGACGTTTACGTTTATTAGACATTTTAAATACACTTGACGATCGTAATATATTTGTACGTATGTATGTGTAACGATGTGTGTGCTGTAGAGAGCCGAACTAAACTGACAAGTCGAGCACGAGGACGTCGTTTAGATAAGCCCGTTGCGTATTGGTTATCTACAATATAATGTTTGACACACGTACTTATGTAAT
>JAIPRM010005327.1:0-20785 GCA_025469315.1 Stegophylla sp. TES_Ste_2020 | reverse complement strand
AAAAATGACCTCTCTAAAGTACAATCTAGAGGCAAATCCGGTTTCAAAAAGTTATTGATCGAAACTTTTGGACAAGTATTTCTATACGAAAAGTTGTACAAAGAAAAAAAAAAAGATAAAAGAAAAAAAATATAATAAAATAAAAATAAAATAAACATTGTAAAAATACTAGTTTCTTCACTTCATTCAGAATCTAAAATCAATTACTATAAATCAATATAATAATTTAATTATTGTGATACAAATTTTACTGTGTAACGTGGAGAAAGTTTGATGATAGGCGATTGCATATACTTTATATCATATTATATATTTTAACAATAAAAAAATGAAAAAAATATGCGCGGAATTACAGTGTTGAAAAAACTTATGTGTGGTTTTAGGATATAAAAAAAAAAATTATGTGAAATTAAGGTGTAAAAAAATCTTGTATAAGGAGTTTAGGTGATATATTATAAAATGAGGAGTGACGGTGGACCGGTGGAAACACAGATATATTTTTATATAACTTTCTACCACAAAAATAATTATAGTCTGTAAAATTACTTTTTTCCTGTAAATAATAATTCTATTAAGAAAATATTTTACGATTCAATTAATAATTGTGAATGGTTGTAAAATATTTTAAATGCTATTCTTATAATTATTATTTGTTGTTTGCAGTTAATAAATGTTAAGTACACTAACACGTTAGTGTGATTATATTCTTAGAACGCGTAAAATAAATATACAAATATGTAGGGACGTTTCTTAAGTGTATTTATTCAAACCAAATTTCAGCACGCTGTGCCTCGAAAAAATTACTATATAACCAAATGAAATTAGGAAGTATGCCAGTGTATCTACTATTATTTATTTCGAACAATCATCGATTTTTTTATGGTCGAATAATTTGAGTTTTGGTGTTTCAAAGTAAATCATTTTTATGACGAAACACATTTAGAAAATTTTTTTTTTTTCCATACTATTCACGTCACTACACGCACGGGGAAAATGTTTATATAACACGACTGTCCCATAATACGTAACATTGGAATGTTCTGAGCTGTGCAAGTTAAAAAATTAAAACAATAAACAAGTTTTTATCGTTTATCTTACACGTATATTATATAGGATTTTTAATTTTATTATTTTCGTACGACTATATATAACGAATACCATATTATCCAACGAACGGCTAGTGACTGAGCTCTGTCAAAGATACATATTTTTATTTTATTATTATAATTTTTTTTTTCTAGATTCTGAGTAAAAAGAAGAAGCTAATGATTTTACAATGATGTTAATTTTTTAAAATTATTTTTCTTGTGAAAACTGTTTTATACTGAAATACGTGTCCAAAAGTCGCGATCAGCCACTTTTTGAAACCGGGGTTGTCTCTAGATGGTACTTTAGAGAAGTAATTTTTCAAATTTCTCAATTTCTCAATTTTCTTTTGGAAAAAACTACCCAAAGTTTGACAAAAAGACTAGGAAACCATAATTTTTTCATCCAAACTTTATGAAAATTTAAACATAGAGAGACAATAAACCAGGGCTTCAAACCGCAATATTTTTTTTATGGTTTTCATGGTTTTCGTTCATTTGATATTTTTTTTTGGTTTTAAAAACCGATTAATTTTGTTTTTTATACTTATAATTTATAATATATAATTAATACTTAATAAATAATAATTAACACCTACAGAGTCTAATTGTAGCAGAGATAATAAAATTGACGTAGTAATGAGTGAAAGTCAATTTATTCCTTAGATATCTTTCTATAGATGTCATTATAGATTTTTAAGTAAAAATAATCATATTTATTACTGTCAAAACCATAATATCAGTTCAAATTCAAATTATGTATTATCTATGGTTTAATTTGATTTTATCATCATCCCAAGATCATATTTTGAAATATTTTGATATTTAACTTTTCAGCTTATCAAAAATGTAAATTTTAATTACGCACTATAGATCATTAAAGTTATGGTCATTATCATGTCTATACCTAATAAAAACAAGTGCCAAGTACTTCCAATCCAAATTAAAATATTTTTAAAAGTGAAACAACAGTTTTTTGTCTTTGATAAATATACTTTTAATTAAAATTTTTATTGCTTTATATTAAAAGTTAAGAATTAAGAAAAATTCGTCCGAGAACATAATAAAATTCTGGTTTTGTGTTTTGAATTTGTTTCATAAAATTTAAAATTGAGGTTTCGTTTTCGTTTTTGGTTATATTATTTTTCCTTTAAAACCGGTTTTAACCGATTTGAAACACTGAAATAAACTGAGCAAATGAGTGCAAGAAATGAGAAAAAGAAAATTTTGAAAATGTGGAAAAAAAAATTTTATTTCTTTTTTCGAATACTTTTTTCTTATTATTTTTTTCCTTTTTTTATTTATTAGATAAAAAAAAAGGAAATTAAATTAAGGTGAAGTAAAGTAAAGTAGAGTCATGTAATGTAAAGTAAAGTGATGATAAGTAAAGTATAGATGAGCCGGACATATTTCACATCACGGGTATTCTTTGCTCCTCCTCTTGGTTGGTGTGTTGAAAATGATGACTATTATAAATTGTTTTTTATATTATTAATTTTTTTGTTGTTCAGGATCGTATTATTGAGAAAATGATTAATCATTTATTGAAATTCTACACACCCACCAAGAGTATCTGATCCGAGAAGCGAAGAATATCCATAATATGTCCGGCTTTCTTGTCTATACTTTACTTATCTTTACTTCAATTTAATATACTTTACTTTATTTATTTTTGATTTACTTTACTTTTTAGTTTCTACACTTTTCACACAATCGCTGAATACTGAATAACTAATAACTCACTGTTTATTATGTAAGTGTGAACCACGGAAAATCTATATAATGTTATATTATATATTACATACATATAATAGTATATACAGAGTGTTGTAGAATCATCACCGGGGAAAGACTCACTATATACAACACCTCTACACAGATTTTGTCATTGCCCTTGGTTATCAATCTCTCATCTCTCGTCTATTCGTCAATGGCGTGTCTCCTTAAGAATGCATGTATTTTGTACATTTCGTGTACTGCACGCTGGATGTATTATTATATAGGTACGCGCACACAACCGTGATCTGTATCTATTGTTAACGTCCGAGGCCATTTGAGTAGACAAATAAATAAATAGAAAAAAAATAAAAAAAATCACCTAGAAATCTACAGGTTATTCGGTTCATTAGCATAATATTTCCGTGTACTTTTCCCACGAAATACTCCATAAATCTCTAGTGTATATACACAGTTCGTTCATTGTGTATATTATATACTCTTTGCATTGTTCTAGCATCCATCGATGATCACACGTGAGTAACTCACTAATATCAGGTATATACACCATCTACCTATTATATAATAGTAGAAGATTCGTTTTTATTTATTTATTTGGTAGCTGTTACGCAGACAAGCATATATTTTATATAGTTAAAAATCGTTTAAAACGTTGACATTACTTATGAGATACATTTTTACGCCTGGACAGGAACGAAAAAAATATTATTTGGTCAAAAAAAAAAAAAAAATTACAATAAAATTCTAACTATAAGTATAACATACTAATTAATTAGGCATAGCAAGTGGTGTGCCTAGTACTCAACATAGTTATTAAAAATGAATTTATATCTATTTGTCAGTGGTGGCTCGTTGGGTTTGCAAAAGGCGATGCACATAAATATTATGATTTGGTTCAATAACTATTTTTTTTTACATATAATAGTAAAAATGCTGTAATTTGATTTATTTTTAAAAGTATTAATTTTATTTTTATTATTTTTAAGTATAAAAAAATGTGAAAAGCTTTTGTTATTATCACGGTACCTACTAGACCTATCTATAGTAGTGTAACTAAAATTTTTTGTAAATTGATATATACGGACATTTTTAAAATTTTAGATGCAATATTATACAAATCAATGACGATCAAACAGATTTGGTGTAGAAATCGATTGTGCTCCAAAATGCTGTGTTATCGGATAACGTGTTAATGCATGTAAAGAATATTAGTACGGCCACTCGGTGAACAACAAATTTGTGTTCCACGCGTAATTTAATTGTTAACAGATAAGCTTATCAACGAAAAAAATCTGCAAAATCTTTTCTTTTTTTTTTCTTCAATAATCAATTTTTAAATTATAAACTATGTATATAATAACTCCGAACTCAATAATGATTATATAAAATTTATTTTTATACGAATTTTTTGGTGGTTCACGTGTTCCTGTGCTCCATAGCACGAGCCACCATTGCTATGTGTATTATAATATAAAACTTATTTCTTTACTACATATTGATGGGATATCAATGACGTGATATATGCGTATACCAATATCAACTTTACTGACGTGTTAGGTATAGGCAACACACGTATATGTAAGATAAATATTTAAAAAGTAATGTCAATATTAAAAATAAAAATAAAACTCTTTTCCCGTTTAAGCTGTCGTACGAAATATGACTTTTATTCAAATATAATATTATATGTACACGAAAATTAGTGCCGTACAAACACGGGTGAACAAGAGGAATAAATAATGATCACGGACTTTTTTTCCTTAGGAATCAGTTATGTGAAGTTTTAATATAGGTACGAAGTACTTATATAATTTTTTTTTTTATTTTACTTTTAGTCGGCTGATGTAGATTGAGCTTTATTACGGCCATAGGCACTTTACATTTGTCGTCCCACAGATGAACAAGTTATAACGTCCCCTTTAAAATATTCCAAATATATGTATGTGTTTTCTTTATTAAGTTCATAGGTATATTATACGTAATAAAGTTGGTATATTATACGTAATAAGGTTGGTATTAGGTATATTATAATGCATAAGGTTGAGACATTGATATACAAGTGGAATAAAAAAAAAATTTAATTAAATTTACTGTTTTAATTGTACGATTATAATTTTTATGACCAATGTTTAATTGATTTTGAGAAAATCAAATTTTTTGAAATATTCATCGATTATGTTGGACATATCTCTGCAATTACACCAATTCTATACGTCATAATAATGACAATTATAATCCATTAGTATGAATGAATGGCATATCAGCTGAAATAACAATAATAGTGTAATAATAACTGACGTGATGGAATAATGATATATTATATTAAGTCAAATTGCTTTCATAATCTCAGTGACCGGAAAATAATTAAACGGTATGATTATTATATTATTAATATCGTTATACAGCAGTTCGTCATACTAGGATAAAAAGAACAAACAGTTTTAACAACTTAACTCATTTTTATAATTTTTTTATATTTTATAATGTTATTCACATAATTGATTGTACCGTTGTAATTCAAAAAAGATAAATTAGTTAAATAATAATTGCTAGAACAAATTAATTGTTACTAAATTTAATTTAAACTGTTATTTAATCGCGATAAGTGATTAAAAGTTTTTTTTCCAAAATTAGTTTAATCGATAATAACTGTGTGTGAAAAAGTCTATTTGTTTGCGGTGATGGCATAAAACGGTTTTTACTTTGTCGGGCTTAGAAAAATTACATATGTGTAATAAAATTATTATTTATTATTATTAGTCATAATATTAATTAATTTCTAAAGGAAAACAAATAAATTAGTTTAACATAATCTGATTTGAAGTGTAACCAATTAAACACTTGTAGAGACCATGGTTATTTTCGCACGTTTCAGCAAAGTCTACAGCACTTAATAACCGTAATAATATATCACTTGTTGTACTACCCACGAAAAAAAAATTCACAAGCTATTGTGGTGGGGGGGGGACAAACAACAATTTATTTGAGTCGCCATTGTGTGTTTACGTTATTACTTATTAGTTATTATATTTATATTAACTACACTTGAATGTATCTGCCTGCTCTCTGCGGGGATATATGTAGCAGAAATAATAGTTTAATGAACGTTTTTATAGTTTACACTTTTAACACATGAGATTGAAAACATAACTCGCATTTTTTATTTTTTTTTCGACGGACGGACCACACGAAGTGTGTAAAATGTTTAGACAATAATTGTACAATAATTTAATTATTGTAAATAAATATTGACGATTTATGCGCGTATAATATTATGCGCATCTGCCTAATTAGTATAATACATATATTTACGTTAGATGTAACATAAAATAGACTAAATTATATTTGACGCTCTCGAGTATATGTACGTGTGTGTGTGTCCGTAATTAATGCACTTCAACAATGAAGTGTGTAGAAGGCAAATAAATATTATTAGCTGCCAACATATACAATGTGTAATATATTAATATAATGTATAGAATATCTGTATTTATTTGCGCCGAGTGTTTAATAACCACACGTTATTATTATCATTTTTTAAATGAATCAAAATTTGATGATGAATACGAATGAAACCTGTGTGTCTTCTATATTATAATAAAGTGGGATTAATATATCGAAATATGATGCCAAATCGATATACCTAATATATTTACATAGTAATTATAATAATGTGATGATAATTACATTTTTACAGCATTTCATAATGTGATATATATATATATATATATTTGTTGTTGGTAAAATATTGCATGTGTGAAGGTGATATACCTACGGATATACCACTTTATCAACATCAGGGCTATATTATCTCTTTCCTCGGATCTATGTGACCTAGGGTCCCTATACTGACTATATTTATCGTTAATGTTATTACTTATGAAGTAAAATAATTTTTTTAGTGCTGAACACCAAGTAATAATAAGACTTTTTTTGTGGACCAAAAAACTAGATAATTTTCTATTAATTACAATACAATACAGAATTTATTGTGCGCTAATGTAGAATTAACTATTTTTATAATATTTACTAATTATTATTAAAATTAAACTTCATAATTTTTAAATCTGTGTCCATACAGCCAACTAAAGAATAAAAGGTATAAGTGAAATGTAATATACATTAGCTTACATTTTAGACCCCAATATATTCTTTTTGTATAAAATATTATACATGAGATTTAATGTCGTTAATCAACTAAAACAAAAAAATAATACAACCTAATTGATTAGAGAGAGATAATCATTTTAATATAACCATTTCATCAAAATAGTCATTATATTATGATTTGTGTAAAATTTTTTTTTAATTTTGCCACAGTGTAATAATGTTAAACCAAATCTCTATATTATACTTTGTAACATTGATGTAGTACATTATAATTTATAATGTACCGAAAAAAATAGTGTTTAAATATTTAAACATTAATATTTTATGTTCACCAGATGACTCATAATAGACAAATAAAAAAAAAAAACTATATATTTTTGTGTAACAGAAATATTATGATTTTTTCATTTTTTATTATTTATTTATTTTTTTTAACTGGGTTTTGCCGTTCTCAGAAAATATAATGACGATAAAGATATCTTAGGTATTTGTCCTCGTAGCGTCGAAAGAGTCGCACCCTATGGCGTTAATTTTTTGTTCGAATATTTCGTTACAATCCAACTCCTATACTACTGCTGTGGGTAAACCTACAACAATGTTTGTAAAAAAAAGCATAAATATTTATCGCGTATAAAGCCACGTTTACATGGTTCACTTTTGATGATCACTTATATGAATATTCCAAAATTAATTTAAAATCAACAGTGTAAACATGAAATCATAAAAAGTGATCATTCACATTGAACGATGAACGAAGTTGGACTGAGTTCAACTTTTTTCACTTCTAGTGAACAATTATCGTTGAATCATCAAAATCGTATCGTGTAAACGCTGTTTTTATATTCACTATTAGTGAATGATTAAAACACATGGGTTTTTAGCGGTTCATTACGATGACTTTTTGATCATCTAAAACAGGGATGGCCAACTTTCATGGACTTAAGATTTACTTCAGAGTTTTTCTAGCCTGTTGTGGTTTCTAACCTGATTTATTGAAATATCAAATAACACTAATCCTTTATAATAATTTAGTTATATTATGCATAATGATATACATACATAAGACGTAACACATTCTCTTGGCTCCTCTTTTTGGATCCGCGTCATTTTTTTTTTTATTCTTTCAAATTTTTATGACACGTTGAAATGTATTGTGGGCTATAAAAATAGGTGATGTTTTTAGATTTCACACAACAAATATTTTATTATATTTAATACCAGTTACTACTTTTAAAGTATAAGATAGATAATTTAAAAAACCTTCAAAAATTTATGCTTAATACAGTTAACTTTTTTCAGTTGAATATTAACCTATTTTCTTAGTACTCAAAAGAAAATCATTAGCTATTACTTTTAATTATTAGTTATTATTTATTACTAACAATTGACATAGTAATCTTATATGCAATTGAAATTAAATCGTGTTATTGTAATAATTAATTTTGATTTGATTTATGGGTTAAATAAAGAAAAACAATTTTTTTTCTCTCTTGAACTCGATAAAAAACTAAAAAGGGAGTCGCGATTGACTCAAAATTATGTTGTGACCGACCCGATGACCACGATCGCCCTGTTGGCCACCCTTGATCTAGAATAAACCATATAAACCTATTTACTGGTATAATAGTATCATTAATATCTATATTATGATACAATTTATTAATATAATATAGAGAGTACATATAATTCGATAACAATTATTGAATAAAGGATTGGCCATTTTTGTTTGAGAGTTTACACTATATTATTATAATAGGCATTATAGGTACCATGATTCATAATCTAATATACTTAGCCAGCCGACCTATCAAGTTTGTATCAGACGTGTCTGTGAAATCCGTGTTTTTACATTGACGACAAATCGTTGTGTCGGTCGGTATAATAGGTAGTCTGCTGCAGGGATATTTATTCCTAGGGGCTAAATCACATAGAATTGGACGGAAAATTTCCTAAGATGACACATTTTCAAAAAATAGTCGAATTTTCAAGCAAGGACTCCAAATTCATATCCAAATTTTAGATTCTAAATGAAGTGAAGAAGTTAGTGTTTTGACAATGATGTTTATTTTTTATTTTTTTTTTCTGTGTACAACTGTTCGTATAGAAATACATAAAAAATTTATTTTTAAATTTATTTTTTATATTATTAACTTCCTTCGTTCAGAATCGTTTTATTGAAGAAATGATTTATCGTTTCTTTAAAATTCAATACACCCGTCAAGAGAATCCCACCCGTCATGCGAAGAACATCCATCGTGCGAAATATGTGCGGCTTTTTTTTTTTTTTTCTAGAAAAAACTATCCAATATTTAACAAAACAGACTCGGAAACCATAATTTTTTAAATCCAAACTTTATGAAAATTTAAACATAGATAGATAATTACATGAGAAATATTTTAGTGCAAAAAAATTTTAAAAATGTAAATAAAAATTTGGTCATTTTTCTAATACTTTTTTTTTCATTATTTTTTAGACTCTGAATGAAGTGAAGAAGCTAGTGGTTTTACAATGATGTTTATTTTTTTTTATTATTTTTTTTTATCTGTGTAGAACTTTTCGTATAGAAATACTTGTCCAAAAGTTTTGATCAATAATTTTTTGAAACCGGATTCGCCTCTAGATTGTACTTTAGAGAAGTCATTTTTTGAATTTCTCAATTCTTCAACTTTTTTTTTGGAAAAAACTACCCAAAATTTGACAAAAACGACTCGGAAATCATCATTTTTTGATCCGAATTTTATGAAAATTTAAACATAGATAGAAAATCTTATAAAAAAAATTTTGGCGCAAGAAAATTTTGAAAATGTGAAAATAAATTTTGGACATTTTTCGAACATTTTTTTTTTCGTATATTATTAACGTCCTTCGTTCAGAATCGTTTTACTGAAGAAATGATTTATCGTTTCTTTAAAATTTAATACGCACGTCAAGAGATTATCACCCGTCGTGCGAAGTACACCCATCGTGCGAAGTATGTCCTGCTTTTTAATTATTGCTTATTCCAATGGGTAAAATAATTGGAGAATAAAAAAAACCATTTGATAATTTTATTGAATAGATTGAATTTCATTGAGCGTAACTACTCAAATTTTATGGTATGTATCGCGAGGTTTAAAATTATGCAATTATTCGATATTACATACCAATTATTATGATATCGATATTATAATTTCTTAGCGTTGAAGTTTCTGCAGACTGGTAATTTATTGGAAGAACGATTGGGTTCGACTTAAGGCCGGCCGCATACCAAAAGAGCAAAACTGCTTAAAGCGTGACAGCGGTATTACATTTTTATAAGCCATTTAAAATATAATATTCATATTTATAACGCTGAAAATAAAATAAAAAGTCACTGTCATTACGACGTCCTCGGGAGAGGTAAAAAAAAAAAAACGAAAATGAAATGATATAATATAAAATATTCTTTCCAGATAAATATTATAACAATACCTATGTCATTACGAAATGACTATACGAAAGTTAATATACAGTTTCAATCTTCATCTAATTGTGTATTTCAATTACTCGGACGTTTAAATTTCATAACACACACACACACACACACACACACACACACACACACACACACACACACACACACACACACACACACACACACACACACACACACACACACATATATATATATATTACTGTATAATTAATGTGTTTTCACCGCGTGAAGTATCTCTAGTGTTTTTTTCAATATCGGCCGCGGTCGCAGTCGCAATACTGCGTTGTCCGTCACAGACGCTTGTCATTTGTTACGTGAAACGTGACATATTTAGATAAGTTCCAAAAGGTCAGCAAAACAAAATTTAAAGAAAACAACGATTCGAAAATGCGGACCTGTTGAGTCACACATACACACACATTATCTCGTACGTACGTCTATATATTATTATGTTGCATTATATACCTGTATGTAATTATATTATATGCGTATCTACGTTGGAATACGTGATGCTAATTTAATTTATTACAATATACGATTGGGCTCGTAAAAACCGTATGACTCTGCCGAGCATGCGTGTCGCCGTCTGTGCAAAAAACTATTATATTTAAAATTTAATGTCGTATGCGTTATTGTAATATATGTATTACACGGGTGTTTATATCTTTATTTCGCGCGCGCTCGTTCGCCCATATTCTATCCACACGCACATAAACTCAAACCCACCCACACACACACACACACACACACACACACACACACACACACACATACACCACATACACATAATACATAATATTACATATTAATATCATAAAATACATAAATACGTAGTTCACACTGCTATGAATAAGTATTCACATATCCTCACGATACACCCGTATAGATACGTACCGTATACACACACGCGTTCGTTAAACTGTGTATTATTTTAAATAATAATAATATGTACTACCGGTTGATGCTGTTATGTGCAAATAATAATATTATATAGGTATAGATATTCTGTACGATATGAATAAATAAATATAATATTATTATATGCAGCTGTAATTTATTTACCTGTACTAGGTACATGTACATACGTGAACGAAAGACGGCATCAACGTTATTAGATAAAGTTAAAAAAAATAAAAATAAACAATAAAATCGACCAATTACAAGCTTTTTTTTTTAAATTCAAGTCTATTCACGTAAGCTTCAGTGGTTCAAACATCAAAATATAATTTAAAAATTTAGTTGAAAATCGTGATAGAATTTAATATATTTATATGTATTTATTAATACTTAGAATTAGGTATATACTATACCAAAGCGATTTAAGACTTTCAGTAAAACTGATATATTATGAACTCTTTTATTTTAAGTATCACACGTCAAACAATGTATATTTAAACATATAGAGAGATCTCTATTTAACAAACAGTTTTTTAAAAAAGAAATTGTTAAAAAGCAATAACAATTTTTATAATTAAAAGGCTTATTTTCATTGTACGAAATTTATGCAAATTTTTAATAATATTTATAATATTGATAAATAATTTAAAATAAAGATAAAAAGAATACTACAATGATAGCATGATATGACTATATAATATTTTTTTATTCTTGGTTGAAGAACTTTCTGATATTCTGTTCAATTCATATTGTATTATTATGACTATAATAATTCTTGCTATCTTTATCGATAACAATGTCGGGTTAGTTTTCGTAAAATAGAAGTTTATTTTATCTATAATGTAGAGCAAGGATGGGCAACTCAAAGTGACTTGGTGACCAATTCGAAATTCCAGAGAAAGTAAAGAGAAAAAAAGCGTCAGTAAAATGTATTTTATATATTAGCTTATTTATAACTCGTTTCATGTGGAATTTGATGATGTGTAATTTCATATGATAATTCAGTATAATGGACTTCTATTTCTGTTGCTGAAAGACGAAGTTAGATGTCATCATATGGTTTCATTGATGCTTTCCTTTGATTTTATGTGCTTCATGATAGAGAATGTACATTTATTTACTAATTATGAAAGTAGTTCTAAACATGAACGACATTTAGCGCGAAAACTCGATGGAATAAAACATTTTTCAATACCAGATAAGAAATTAATACCTACATTTTAGGAAAAACGTAACAAAATAAAATACAGATTAACGCAAAAATTTGATGTGATTTGAAAATGTATATCGAGCCAGATAAACATAATATGCGGGTTGCCAGTTGTCAATCTTTGATGTAGAGAAACCTTAATCGATAATGTTCATGTCCTGAATTGAGAACTACAGTTATCATTTTAGAAATTAGTAACTTTTACAATACTTACAGACTGACTTTTTCTCGTGATAAAAATTCATAATATTTTATTGGGAACAATAGAGCACATTTCACATATTATATACATAAACCTGTTTAAGTACCTATATTTTATAAAAGTAACTCCAAAAATAATGTTTAAAATAGATTTTTTGCGTTCTGTACATTTCGGAACCAAAACTCACCGTGGTGTATGGTAGACGAAGACGACATCATTTTACACACCATGTAAGTTTACATTGTGTATTATATAATAATAGACCTAATGCGAGAAAAATATATGATACGATCATGTGCTTGGAAAAGAAAAGGAATTTAAGAGATGACTCGAAAAGACGTGTTCGAAATTCACATTTACAAGACCCCATCAAAAGACGTTTTAAAACCAGGTTATAATTATTATATATTATGGATAAATGATAGTGGTGAGTATCAATAAATAAAAAAATTGTTATATATTTATAAATTGTAATGGTACAATCTGTGATCTACAATAGTTTTAGTTTAATATGAGCCTCATTTGAAATTTATTTGTTGTGTATACCTAATCTATATTGTATCATCGAGTAGGAATATTATAAAAATCACAATGCTATATTCATAGGGACACGTCTTATACACTCATACATGTGTTTAATTTATCTAGTAGGTCTCTTGATGACAGTTTATTGTGCATTTTTTAACTTATTTTAATTTTTAGTTGCCATAGTTATCAGATATACTGTAGGTCACATATCGGAACACTACCATATATACATATTAGATATTAGATATAAGTTATCTAACGCGTTGAGAGTTTAACGCACATACTCGACACCGTGGAGTATTATTATATCGAATTAAATAATATTTCGTTATGCACGTTTGCGAATATACTCCGCGGGACGACGACGACGACGACGGAGTCTACTCGGAAAGAGGCGTACCTGTGTGTGTGTGTGCGTGTGTGCGTGTGTGCGCGTGTGTGTGTGCGTGCGTGTTCAGTAAAGTGCATTTTCGTGTACGTCTTTTTGTGCGTGCGTGTGCGAAACGTGTGCCCCCCTCCGCTCTGGCATCCGCGATCACCAATAACCATCATCCGTAGCGCCGCGGCCCCGTCCTCCAATAAACTGCGGTCACCGTCACGGCCACCACCACCGGCCGCCGTCTTGTAACTCGGTCGTCGGTGTACACGCAGACGGACGGACGGACGGCGGTAACCGTGTGACTGGGGGCGGCCCCGCGGAGCCGATGGGCGGAGCCACGGGGTCCTCCTCCGGCGGGCGCAGAGATTTTTTCCACGTACCGGTCCACGGGGACGGGACGCGACGACCGGCGCGCGGTTTTCTTGCGGCCCGGATGAGATGATGCGCCGCACTCGCGATCAGTCGCTCTCCTCCGCCGGGTGCGTTTTTCGTTATCGGTCGTCCGACATCATATCATCATATCATCATTATTATAACTCACCACCGGCGCACATCGTCGTCGTCGTCGTCGTCGTCACCCGCACCGCGTCAGTCGTTCGCGGTCCATCGGCAGCATCACCGGCGAGAAAACGCTTTCGTCCCTTAACATTTTTATATACTCTCGACCGAGGGGCAGTGCGCCGTTTTACGCCCGCGTGACTCTATAAAAAAAAACTTTGTTTTTTTTTTATTCGTTTCGACGCACGTGAACTCTACCGCGGAAAGTTTATTGGTTTTTTTTTTTTAATATTATAATCAAAATTTTTTTTGATTATTCAATTTGATTATTGACCGTACCAACGCCGCCGTTAGTGCATACGGACGTCTTCGTCGCGGTCGTTCACTCCTTCACTTTAAACCGACGGAATATTTTCACCCCTAATTCTGTGCCATCCAGACATGTGACATGAGGGCCACAATAATATTGAAGACAATTATCCTGACCATCGTGGTTGATGAGTTCTCAACGGTTTACGGCAAGCACCGCGAAGGCAAATACAAAGGAACACACTGGTGGTTAGTAATATTATATTATATATTGTGATTGACAATAATAATTAATGTTTGCTGTGGTATACAATAAAATCGTTTGTTTTGAGATCCCTCTTCGGTTAATAGACACTACAAAATTAATAGCGTTATTTACATGTTCGATTTTTTCTTTTTTTGGTCGTCTCCTATCGTATTATATACTTCTATTATGATAATGTAATCGGTTCATGAATTATGACACAACATAATGACATAAATTTCTATGTAATGAACTTTCTATGAATTACATTTACAAAAGTACCTATTATTTCTAAAAATCGGTATTATATTTTTCTATTGTTGTACATTGAGATTGCAGAGACTTGAGGGGAGCATCGTCCTCACACCCCTATTTCAATAACTTCCGTATCATTAAAATTTAAAAAATATTTCTTAGTCAGGCATATAACAATTTTATTTTGTACTAAAAAACCACATTTGATACTGACCAATGAGATGACTTAAAAAGTAAAATTTTTAGATTGAACTTAGTTTGATAACAATAACTTCCAAAGCAACATTTTTTGACCTATTTACTAATTTACTAGTACACACTTATCAAATCAATAATGCATAATTCCAGTTTCACACTACATACTTTGTGTCAGGGTTCACTAAAAAATAGAATCTGTAATATAAAAGTTGAATTACATTTCACTTTTTGTACGGGTTTAAAAAATATCTCTTCAAAACTTTTCACTAAATGTCTATGATCTAGCACAATTATATCAGATAATAACTATATATTATATTAATATACACTATATACAATTTAAATTCACATGTTTTTTATTGCAATATGTGGCACTGCTATAACGTACGATCTACCGTAATTTTTTGATGCACTTATAGCTATCACATACTGATTAAAAAAACTGATGATTTTTAAAAATATATTTTTATCTATCTTAGAAATGTAAATTTTAGTTCACTGTACCAAAATTGTAAATTTTATTTCGTGTGTTTGGACAATCGTATGTCATATGTCAAATTTTTAAGTTTGACTTATAGTTATGTATTGTATACTATACATACTGGACTCGCTATATTAGCGAAGTATATTAAAGGCAACAATTTATTCTATGAAAATATTACACAAAATAAAAAAAAATTAAATATGTGGATAAAGGCTTGAAAGAAATTTGAAAAACAATGAAAAAAAAAATCAACAGATCTTAAAGTATAGACTCTTGTATTTATAAATATTATTTGAAAACATAAATAATCAAAAAACCAGCTTGTATTATTCCATAATTCACGTACAATAAAATTTAAATGATATAATACTCATGGACTACAATATTTTTAAAATTTTGAATATATGTATGTCGTATTTGATCTATTTAAGTGGTAATATTAGTATTATTCAAGAGTGTGATCAATTAACATAAGAATTATTTCTATTAAATCATTTTTGTATGGGTACAACTCGTTTCCGCATATTTTATTTTTATGACTAATTTGAGCACAATATCAAATTTTTTTTCTCACTTTTATTTAAGCTTAGAACTATATCTGTTTTTCACATGCGTGATTAAAAATCTGTGAGTGTGTGTGTGTGTGTGTGTGTGAGCGTGAGTGTTTGAAGGTGATTTTTTCAACGATTCGTTATAATTTACTAGTTACGTGTTAAATATATCAGTCAATATTATTAAATTAGAAATAATTCAGATAATTTCGAATAGTAACATTTAAGTCTAATTTTTATGAATGTTAATCGGTTAATAGCTTTATTTTTATACTCTTTAAAAATATTTTCAAGCTCTTCTTCTTTATTCGACGTTTCTTTTCTTTTTAGATCTATGATTTTATTTTTTATTGAATTCATTTTTATATCAGTTTCATTTTGAATTTCAAGAAATATATCTATATTATTTGATGGATTTGGGTATGAGAATTGTAAAATTGACCATTATAATGTCTATGGAAATTTTTTGGCCCATTATTGGTCCAAACGTTCTATAATTTGTGCGTTATGAGTACCTATGCGCAAATGAGTTGCACCGTTTTTGTAGATCTATTCTGTATTGTTTTGAAAATGTTTTATATATTCAAGTTTAAACTACGTAATAGTAATTAAATAAAATAAAATAAAATTTGTACGTTTTAGGTCCATTAGGTTTATTTTATATCATATATAGTTTAAATATCTTATAAAATTGTATTAAATTATCAATATAATGGATCAAAAAACATCGTTTATTATACCCATTCGACTGGTTATAACTATTTTTGAAATAATTATGAATATTAGGTACGTCTATATGTTTAGTCATCAAAGCAAAAGATTAATATTCTATTATTGTGTAATATGTTTTATTGTATTTATTAAATACTGTAGTAAACAAAACATACAATATAATTAACATCATATTATAGACTTAAAATGTTAGAAATTATGTTTAATTCTTCGATAAATAAATGAAACTTACAAAAAGACCTTTTTTTTTTTTATCTGATATTTAATTCTAAGCAATCTTTTCAATAATAAGTATAGGTGTATTATAATGTACTTATACACTACGAGTTCTTTATTCGTTTTGTACCTGGGAAAAAAAAAAATAAAAAATGATAGCTAGTAGGCGTTGTGCAAACGATGTATTAAAATGAAAGAAGAAAAGAAAGAATGAAAAGAAAACTACAATCTCTTTTATTCATGAAACACAAACACCCGTCGGCACATGCTGCAGTGTTCTTTAGATAAGGATTATCCATTACCAAAATTTATATCGTTCGATTCATTCACACAATTCGAGATTATCGAATATGATAAGTTTTTTTTATTTTACTAGTATATGTGAGTCAATGATTATGGCATTGAAACCGGAAGGGTTGTCACCACGATCTCAGTATGATTCATTTTATAACGTTACCTAGGATTTTTGTTCCCCAAAAATTTATTTATTTTTCTCCATAAAACATTAAAGGGGAGGACAAGGTCAATTGAGAAGAACCCTAATAAAAGACACGGGGTACCCACCCAAAGTGGTCGTCTGTTTGTCTAGATGGCTATCTGAGACTACAGTATTGTGAACTGTTGACAGACGTGTATGCGATTCAATAGGAGGGTACCATCGAGCCACCCTATTAATTTCAATTTGCACTGATAATAGGGGAAATCTACTCCCAAAAAACGAGAGTAAAAAAAATAGATAAATAAATAAATTTCTGTGGAGGTTTTTTACATATCATTTTATCAGATCTTTTAAACCATTGTATACGGTTATGAATGAAAAATCACAAAACGAATATTTTGATGAAACATATTTATTTTCCTCCCCCCTTTAATCAGAACAATATACCTCTTTTTCCTGCATCATTTTTTTATTATGGACAAATAATTAAATTCTTAAAAATAAAAAACAAATAGCCGTTGAACAAAATTACGATAATGACATACAGACAGAGAAACACACACACACACACACACACACACACACATACATAGATGTAAAGTACTATAACATTTTCAAATCAAATTTACTATTTCAATAATTTTAAAAGAAATGTCATGTATCTATAAGTACATCTGGTTACGATTTCAGTATTAGTACCTAATATTTATTTATTTTTGAACATTAGAAGCTTTAATATTATATCACTGTATATTTCAAAATTCAGACGCATTTTCTTCCATACAATACAGAGTTTAGTATTAAAATGTAACCATTTAATACGACACACTTGAACCATAATAACTGAAATGTGGTAGTTACTACAATCATAATCATAAATAGGTTATTTAAATATATAAATTATGAACACATTAGAAAATACTCATACATTATTTTGCGCTAAAAAAATTTTTTTGTTTAGATTTTATTGCGTTTTTCCCTATGGATTAATACAATCAGTGAGCAGATTTTTATAGATTTTATATATTTTTTTCTCCCCGGTATTCTGTCAATCGTTTAAATCACCACAGGCAATAATAATAACATGACAAGTACTCGAGTGATATTCTCTCACGATGACACTCGTAAGTCGAATGGTTATCGGTTTTTTCAAGTCAATCAATCCGTTCAGACGTGATTCCGTCACAGAAATATATATCAACGCCGCTGCCTGTTGTTGACGTCTCCAGATATAATATATGACTATACACTCCAAATTATTAAGTGTCTCGGCCTCTTGTTGCATATTACTATTATACTGGGCACTGTAACTACGAGCGTATAACCGGTGGTAGTTGTAGCAGTTATAGCAGCAGTAGTAGTAATATAAGTAGTAGTGGCCGTAATAGCAATAATCGTAATAATCGTAAAGTCGAGGTAAAAATCATTTAGACCACTAATTACCCTCCACGCGCGGTACAGGTACTTCTACAGTTATGTGTCTGCATACAAAAAATGTTGTTTGTTAATTAATTTCCGGTTTAGAAGGTTTAAGCTTGGGTCGAAGTTATTATTTTTCGAATTTGTTACCAATATTAATAATAATAATAACAATACGGACAAATGTGTGTATGTGTGTGCGCGTTGCTCTCAACGTCGGCACTGAAATGCTCGCTCGCTCCACACTAATGACACGAATTTACGGGGTGCGGAGGATTACCATTTCGAGTGGTCGGCGGCGTGCGACAATAACAAATTAATGCTTGTCTGACGAAAATTCGTGTTTTACTCTTGCATCGGTCTCTCCGTTCTTCTAAACTTCAGTATCAGTGTGTATATCGAACAATATAATAATTATATTATTATAACAATAATAATAATTATAACATCAATACAGACAATCGCTACAGAACCAGCATTAGCGCAATAATTAGGATAAAGTATTTGAAGGAGGGTGGCTAAAATTTTTATTTATTGATTTAGGCCCCGTAAAGGAAATTAACCTTAAGCAGTTTTCAAAAAATCTGAGGGGCTACGAGTGCTTAAGGCAGAGCCGGATTTAGGGCGGGGCCCATGGGGCCTGTGCCCAGGGGCCCCCACAAGATTTAATTTATGTGGAGCCCCCACAAAATAAGTGCGTTCACTATTAAGCAGTAAATTTCGTTGTTTCGTTGCAAGTTTTTTAAATACCCTTTTTTTGGAAAATAATTTCACTTATTATTTACCAAAGACCTAACATACATTTTAATATTCCGTAAGCACCGTGTGGTTAATTAATTATACTTACTATACTTTTGAACATTTATCGATATAAAAAGTTTTAATTACTGATAAAAATATTGCTCAGTATCTAATAAAAATATTATTTTTTCTTTTATTGTTTGTTCCTATCAGTATTTTTTCATCTATAATAGTGTATAATGGGAAATTCAAATTTTAAGTTTGTTAGAAATAGAAAGTTTGTCAAAAAAGCAAATAATAAATTATTTTTCTTATACAGTTGTGAATAGAGAACCCTGGGGCCCCCACAACCCTAAATCCGGCCCTGGTTTGTACACATTGTACCAAACTAAAAATCGCCCAAAGCACATATCATTATATAAGTCAGTAATACAGTTGTGATATTAATTTCGTAAATTTTTGAACAGGTACAAGTACTATCTGAACCTCCCCAACCAAATTTTGTTTACGACTGTATAAAACTAATTTTCCTTTTTTTTTAAATTTATTCTCCTCTTTACTTTATTTTTATTTGTTTATAATTAGCAAAGGCACAATTGCCATTTCTTCATATTTTTTTTCCACACCTATTCCAACGAAATTCTGTTGTATTCAATATTAAAATTATCGTTATTTATTTCACATTTGTAATCTTGTACACAACAGAAAAAACAACTACTCGTATATTATCGATTTTCGGAAGTCCAGTCATTTCTAATAAATATCATTTTGGTTAAATATAAGAAAAATAAAAAAAAAAACCGGACATACTTCGTACGATGGGTGTACTTCGCACGACGGGTGGTATTCTCTTGACGGGCGTATTAAATTTTAAAGAAACGATAAATCATTTCTTCAGTAAAACGATTCTGAACGGAGGAAATTAATAATATAAAAACAAAAAAAATTTCAAAAAATGTCAAAAATTTTTTTTCAAAATTTTCTTGCGCCAAAATCTTTTTTATAGGATTTTCTATCTATGTTTAAATTTTCATAAAATTCGAATCAAAAAATGATGGTTTCCAAGTCGTTTTTGTCAAATTTTGGGTAGTTTTTT
>JAIPRM010005326.1:0-20788 GCA_025469315.1 Stegophylla sp. TES_Ste_2020 | reverse complement strand
CTTTCTCTAATTTTAAGTTGAAACTATTAACTATTGTTTTACGTATTAATGTGTTTTTTTAACTCACAATGTAATATTATTATGTTTTAGGACTCGCGTCCGTTTATATTAATAAATAAATAAATAAGTCTAAAATGACTGAAATTTTAACCGTTTCTGCGCATATTTTGGCACTTGTCGCTACGTTCCTCAACACTGTCTTTTTGCTCCACCCGATACACGTCCCTTGATTTGCTGTGGAACTCATCAACATCGGTTGATTATTTTGACTAGCATAGTATGCTATCCAAAAATTAAGTGACCGCAATTAGTATGTAACCTTGTAACCAAATAATAATAATAATAAAGTATCTCAGCGACACTGAGCCCAATCTTATTGAATGTGATTTTTTCGAGAGACATTTTATTCTTACACAAATTACAATCGATGACATTAATTTTAAATTTTTTGCAAAAATCAAAAAAGATAACAACAATTATTTAGGTACTTAGAATTATTATTTTTTTTAAATTAAAATGAACTATTTTACTAGCGTTTTTTTAAGGTCAGTTAAAATAAAGTATTGATACCTAATGGAAATCGATCAAGTTAGAGCAGGTTAAGTTTTTGATTTCATACAAATATAGTTGTTAGCGAGAACATAGCCTACTCTAACTTGAAATAACTCTAACGTAAATTTTCAATAAATTTAATTTATTTTTTTTAATTTTCAAAAACCCGGACATACAATGGCTTATGGGTATTCTTCGCTACTTGGGTTCGATGCTCTTGATGGGTGTATTGGATTTTAAAGAAAAGATAAATCAAAATAAAAGGTTCAGTAAATGATTCTGATAAAAGGATTCTAACCTTATAACTATACCAAAAAATTAATTATTTTGAGGAGAAAAAAAGCATTATAAAAAAAATTTCCAAACATCATTTTTCGCATTTTCAAAATTTCCTTGTTTGCTAAAATATTCATCATTTTATTTTCTATATAATATATTTCAATTTTCATAATAATAATATATTTGTCGAGTTTTGGATAGTTTTTTCCAAAAGTTGAGAAAATTATTGAGAATTTCAAAAAAATGATTTCTTAAAATTAACATCTAGGACGAATGAATATTGTGATTCAAAAAGTTGCTGGTCGAAAGTTTTGGACAATTGTATCCGTACGATAAAGTGTATATAAAAAAAATAATAATAATAATAATAATAATCATTATAAAATAAAAATCATTGTAAAAACATCAGATCTAAAATTTGATATGCCGTCAAATTATTTAAGTGATATGGGATTTCTGGGACATATACTGCATATTATTATCTACCTCTTGATATTAGATTTAAAATACAGTTTTTTTTTTCCAAATATCTTTTATCGCTGATACGCATACGCATAATTATTATACGAATTACAACGATTGTAAATAATTATTTTGAAGTTTATGCGCACACACACACACACACACACACACACACACAGAAACGACAGGATGCGATACCGTCACGGACTGCCTTATTCTCGATTGCTCGGTCGGTCGACACAAAATTTTATTCATACCGTTTCCGCGATTACGATATCATCGTACATAATATTATTATATTATTTCAATAATAATGTCCGCCCATGGATTCGTTATCGAATGCCGATGGCCCACTAGCCTTTGACCTCGTTACCAAATCAGAAGTATACCGGATGACAAAAAGTAGTTAACACACGGACGGACGTATTGTTATTACGCGGCGTGTACGTTCTCATAAACTCTGTATAATATTAAGTTAATATTCAATTTTCACGCGTTACACGTCGAGTACACGACTAGTATTTTAGTATACTCAGAGCGGAATTACATTTTTTGTCACCCTGAGGCTATGATAAATTTGTAGTCTAAATTTATTTAGACTACAAATTATCATATTTTATATAATACTTGTCTAAAGAAAATGAAAAAAAAAAACAAATACTAAGAAAAAAATAATGTTAGAAAAATGTCCAATTTTTTTTTCACATTTTCGAAATTTTCCTGCGTCTAAAATTTTCTCAAATTATTTTCTATCTATATTTAAATTTTCATAAAGGTTGGATGACAAAATAATGGTTTCGAGTCTGTTTTGTCAATTTTTGGGCGGTTTTTCCAAAAATACAAAAATTGAAGAATTGCGAAATTTAAAAGATGACCTCTCTTAAGTACCAACTAGAGCAGTGGTTCTCAATCTTTTTAGGACCACGACCCAAATTTTTCTTCAAAAACCTATCGCGACCCACATGGTTTTACATTTTTAGGATAAAAAGGTAGTTTAAAAATCAAAATTAGATTAATACTTAATTAATCGGTGTATAATGAATATAATTTTACAAATGTATGCAAATGTGCTACTTCGTCATTTTTACACAGTGGAATTTGGTCAAAAAAGTAAATTTTTGAGAATTTATGTAATTCAATAAATTTCTCGCGACCCCCCAAAAATTGCCTCGAGACCCACCAGGGGGTCGCGACCCACACTTTGAGAAACGCTGAACTAGAGGCAAATCCGTTTTCAAAAAGTTGCTGATCGAGACTTCTTTATAAGTTTTTTTATAAAAAAAAAGTAGCATATAGAAAAAAAAATAAAAATCACTGTAAGAACATTAGCTTCTTCACTTCGTTCAGAATTTAAAAAAACTCATATTTTAATGTTTGTGTTCATATTGATTTTACACAAATATTAGGCAAATATGTTTAGCGAAAAACGGATTGAGTAATAGAAATTCGTAAAAAATCATCTTATTCCAAAAGTAATTTTTGTAAATTATACACTAGATTATTTTATAATTTTAAAATAGTAATTAATTACATATTACACATATATATATCTTAAATGCACACTAAACTAAGTACTGTTTAATACGAGCATTGAAACTTTTAATACGCCATACACTAAACCGAGGAAACTTTCCAGATAATCTATTCGACCTTATTCTTATTCAATATAATATGTATATCGATTTAATTTAAAACAGATTTTCTTTTAAAATTAGAAAAAAGAAAAGGAAGGAAAATTTTACAGAATTTTTTT
Source organism: Stegophylla sp. TES_Ste_2020 (assembly GCA_025469315.1). Lineage (NCBI taxonomy): Eukaryota > Metazoa > Arthropoda > Insecta > Hemiptera > Aphididae > Stegophylla > Stegophylla sp. TES_Ste_2020. The sequence goes on along the minus strand of JAIPRM010005326.1, from coordinate 17,742 downwards.
ACTTTCCACTCGTGTATTTCTACTGACTATAACTGCCATAAAAAAAAAATCTCTGCGTGGTACCGCGCGTATAGCTCGATTAATATTGATTTTTGCAGTTTGTGTTATATTAGGTGTCTACAGGAGCTGCAACATGGTTGCGTCATTATTATCATTTTTTACTAAAGAAAATTGCAACACAATTGTGCCTCAAAATTACTACCCTTTTGATTTTTTACCAAAAAATACTCCAAAGTCTTGCTCCTAAAATTACAGACTTAAGACTGCCGACAAATATAACTGTAATTTTGATCGATCTCGACTTAAAATATATTTTTCCTCATGGCTATTGACTAGCATATGATTTTTCATAACAAAAAAAAATAATTTGATAAATAATTTCTTTAAACCTAGATTCTGAGTGAAGCTTCAGTTTACAAAAGACAAGTTTATTTGAAAATCACACAGAACGCTTTTTTTCGCATAATATTTAAAATTTCCTTTCACCCTTCATGATTTAAATTTTCATAAATTATGGAATGAAAAAAAAGTTTTAAAGGTGTTTTTGACAAGTATCGTGTAGTTTTTCTCAAATGTCAGTAAACCTATTGAAAATTTCAACAACATTTTCATTCAAAACGTCGTTGGTCAAAACTTTTGGTTAGGTTAGGTTAGATTATTATATTATGCATTGAGAATATTAATATAGTGGTCGCTGTGTACAAATAACTATTCTAACGATCGCCACGGAGATGAGTTCGTAAACAATCGACAAAAACAGTTTCAAATTTTTATATATATTTTAAAATCTCGGTAAAGTTATTTTAATATGGTAAGTATCTATTATGTAAAAACTCGAATATTATAATATTCGTCGAATAACACAGAAACTTTTTTCTCGTATTTCACGTGTTACAGAGCGGTTTTCATCGTACTTACAAAATAAAATCGGAAAAAATTACGAACGAGTGAGTATAATAATAATAATAAATAAATAAATAACAATAATGATGATAATATTATGTTCGTTGGATGTGACGTGTCACGCGTTTGTATCATAATACCGGAAGAGTTTAAAACGAGCAGCGAATAGTGTTTATTTTTAATGTAGGTTAACCGATTGTAGTAAATCGTTATCAAACTCTGGTTCCCGTTATATTTTATATTGGTTTCTATTATATTGTTCATATACATGTTTACCGAAATTTAATGCGTTTTTTGGAAACAGTTTATAGACGAAGAATAGAGTTTTGAGAGAAATATGAGGTGTGATGGGGCAAAGCTTGGGATCTTAGTAGCAACGATGCAAAAATTGATATTTTTTACACCAAAACAATATACTATGCAAATACTGTTCAAAGAGATAATACAACTCCAGAAACTCTCTATTAATCGTTGATAAAAGCACCAATATGGGCTGTATGTACTTGTACGTTCACGCATGTAATTCGATCTAATTGATCTATGTCCATTAGTGCTACATCCAAATCGATCTATATCCAAACGCTTAAATTGTTAGTTGCACTTCATTCTGGGTAATACAGACATAGATCGATATAGATCGTTTCTAAAATTTTTCATTTTTGAAATATTTATTTTATTGATATGTTTAATCTCACATTTTTTGTTCTGTACAAATTTGAAAAATAAAAATCAACTGATCTTTGTAAAAATGGGATGGCTTCTATTTTTTTTTTTTTTTTTGTTTGTTTGTTTGCTTTGATACCAGGAAATCTAATGGATAATATATTCAAAATTGTAAGTGCATTCGATTAGTGTTGACGAGGACTTAATTTCTAGAAAAAAAATCAAATTCTTCTATTCGAAAACCCAATAAATTTGATTTTAAAATGGTTTCAGGTGCTGCTTTTTTAACAAAGATGGAACGACAAAAAGTGCCGACGAGTTGTGAGTATATTTTACCGTCAATTTTATTCCTACAGTAACAGTACATAAAGTAAGTACAGCCTATGTCACGGCCACTTGTGCGAACAAAACAATACGAGGGAAAACAGCGAAATTCCAATTGAAAAATAAATAAAAGAAATGTCGCATTATTAATAATTATAATATATATTAATTGATTTTGTTCGATAATAATAATTTTACAGTCCGCCGATTATTGAAATAGAAGATGACGGGTCAGTGTGGATGCCCAAGTGTTGGCGAAATATGTGTTGGAAACTCGGAGGATTTGTGGGAATAAAAAAAAAACGAAAGTTACTAATACGAACGCAATATTTTCGCTGCGATCAGTGTATGAAAACATCAAACAAGTGTGAACGATAATATACACAAACGTTTACATTTTTTTAAATTTAATCATTGTTTTTTTTTTTTTTTACTTATTTGTGAGATTTCCGGCCTCGCGTCTATAGAAATATAGATAATGAATGGTTCGGTGTATAAAATTGATTATAGGTTACATAACAATATACGAATGGTGTATAAGTGATTAAAAATTTTTAACAAATGTATTTTATCGAATAAAACGTATGCGAACTGAAATCGAATTTTACGAACAGAACTAATACGGTTTTGAGTGAAAATCTCCAATGATGGGCAGATGTAGCTGATTTCAGCCGAGTTCTGTGTAGAAAATATGATTGGTGATATTTTTTAATTAACGTCAGAGATAGGGAAGATTGAACTACCCCCAATGGCGTCCGTAGGAATTTGTCAAGGAGAGGCAAATATATTTTTTTTTTATTTTGGTTTCATTAGTACACATTTTGAGACATAATTCTTTGCATATATTTAGGTAAAAACGCATTTTTCTATTTTTTTTACATTAAATGTAAGGTGCCTCTATTTTGATAGTTTTTGGCTAAAAGTAAAAGGAAAACGTAACTGAATAAATTAGAAATTATAATAAACAATATTGTTTAAAATTATTATATTCAATAGTCTGAAATGTTTAATATTATGTATGGATATCACATTTATTCCAAATATTCTTTGAAAATTTGTTATTTTTTATCAAAAAAGTAAAAATATAGTTGACACTGTACTTGGCCGCACCATTACATATCATAAATCTATAAAAGCAATATTCTTAGTTTAAGTCGTTCATAATGGAGTTAAATAAAAATCACTCAATAACAAACACCCAAGTATTTTTTTTTATTTAAAAAAATATTTATTTTTTTCAAATTGTGAACTACATAATAATTATGATAACTGAACTTAAAAAAAACCAAGGGAAATGCAACTTCCCCTACTTTCCTCACCCAACGAACGCCTCTGACTACCTCGAATTTCTAACTATAATAATATTCCTTAATTATAAATTATTTAAAGATCTATGACGTACGTACATTATTAAATGTATTATTTGAATATAAGTAATATAATAAAGAATAGTTTTGTGTGGGGGAGGGGGGTATATATTTTTTAGAAAATTTTTTCATTATAATAATATATGGAATTAATTAATTACCCATATAGTTTACCGGTGATGATAATAATAATTATTCGGATTCTGTAATTCTAACCAGTGCACAAATTCGTCATCGGATACTATGCCATTAATCAAAAAAATGAGAAAAAAAAAAACAAAACAGCTACTTCCCGTCTTGATAACCGTGGTTATTGACACCGAGTGTCGCACCGCGACACCGAACGTATGTCTCGCGTACGCGGTTTGTCGCTAATCGTTAAAAATAACATGCCGTATGAGTCATATATGTTTAATGTCACTTGAAATTTTGATTTCTATCGATTTCTGAGACACAACAGTATAAGAGAAATAGGCGAAAATCAAGGGGGGGGGGCTTAAGATTTTTGCCTCCAAAATCTATTTTAAGTCGCACCCCAGACGTTTCATAAATTGCAAAAGTTTAATACCATTAAAAAGGGGAAGAGGAAAATTAAATAAAGACGTATTTTCCGCGAAAATCTTATAAACTCCTCGGTGTTCTATCGTTCGAAAAAGGTAAAAAAAAAAACACCGGTTTACACGATAAGTCGTTAAGCTAAAACGAAACGCAGTACTTAGCTGTGCGCGTTATTATTTGTTGAAATCAATAGCATTTTTGGCATACATTTTCGTATCTGTTTCAGTCAAAGTGTATACACGTGGAATCTTAAATTAAATAATTTGAAAAACCAATAACAACGCTGCAAAAGTTCGTTTTCCCTGGAAATTCGAATAAAGGGGCAACTCTGTGTATTGTGTAAAAATAATGAAACATTTTTAATCTTTCGTCGCGCCGTAAGTGAGACGACGCGAAATTCTTTGCAACAGTCTTTTCAATAACGTTCAAAAGACAAACAACACCAACGAATTATTATTTTCAATTAAACATAGTATTTTATAGAAATTCGTGCGTAGTAGTCACACGATGTTACTACGCTCACTGCTCGATATTATTATTATTATTGTATGTAAATTGAATAAGTAATCCTACGGATGAATATTGGCGAATGACTATTCGAACATCACGACGAATGTCAATAATAACATCGAACGACGGATAAATGTTGTAATTGAATATATTATTATTATTTCGCCACGCGGACAAAACTCGTCGGCGACGACGATGAATCGAATGTTGTAACAACATTCATTACAATAAGAGTAATCTTTCAGAATGGAAACAAACAACACGCCACCGTATTATATTGAAATATATATTCGCTTCACTCGGAATCTGTATAAAAGTTTTAAAGGTGCAATCCGTTTATTACCTATTTAGCGTCCGCAACTCGTATGATTTTCCCGGCGGTCCGAAACTGGAAACACTGACGTTCTTTTGTCATCAGACAGCAAAACTAATAATTCAACATGTGAGTCTAGGGGTGAGAGGAGACATTAATTTTTCTTCTTTGTACAATTTAAAATAGGTTACAATCGATTACCTGAAGCCTGTTTTCCTGAACAAAGAAACTTAAACATGTGTAGATTTATTAAATAATAAACTTGCACAGATAAATCGCTCCTCGGGTGATATGCTCTTGATGGATATGTTGCATTTTAAAAAAACCGATAAGTCATTCCTTCAATAATACGATTCTGAGCAAATAATAGTCATTATTTTCAACACACTAAGAGCACCTGACCCGAGAAACGAAAAATACACGCTGTGCGAAGTATATCCGGCTTTTTGTCTATACTTTACTTTACTTATAAACATCATTGTAAAAACACTAGCTTCTTAACTTCGCTCAGAATCTAAGAATAATAATTTGGAAATTAAACGTTTTTCTATAAACGAAATACAAGACAGGATACTAAACTGTTAAGTCATAACACCATAGAATTAACACCATAGAACTTATACAAGATAGTATGACACTCTGAGTCTATGTATAATAACAACACCCATAGATTGAAGCAGTCGGATTCATGTCTATGGTATCTACTAGTGCTAATTAATATTTATATTAAATCTGTGGTAGTTACTGACTAGTGATTAATATATTGAGAATTTTTTTTTAAATAAATCAATGTATAATCTACTAAACAATATTATAAGCGACGGAGAGAGGAGTGCAAATACGTCTTTACAACCACATCCGGAAACAAACTTAACCCGACCGCGGTTCGAAGACTATAATAAAATAACGACTAAAAACGGCACAAAAAAGTAAGTAATAATATTCACAAACAAAATTCCTTTGTATACACTAACAGAAAACATCATCAAAAACAAAACAAACGATGATAACAGATTGAAGTTCACTGAACACATTAACTGATTAATTATCTACAGAGTCAAAAGTGCAAAATATTAAAGCCTTGATCCAATAAAATTGGTCAGGTAAAAAGACAAAACTATACGCTCATATTAAGATACTCCCTTATACTATCTACTAGTGAAACATTATATATATATGTATACCATGAGGTATACATATTGTCATAGTACCGCACTAATGATCTTATTAAAACGCAACTGATAAAATATATCATCTCATATAGGTATTTAACATAATATTTAATGACTATGCATCGATTATGGCCGTCTTGTACGTCGTAATTAGGAGAACATGTTCGAAATATGTCAGTCAAAAATATAATTATATATTTAATAATATAATTAATATACAAATATGCCAATTAAAAAATATATACCTATATCGTGTAGTGGTTTAATATATTAAAATCGTATTTTGGGGTTTTCAAACCCTTAAATACACCCTTGAACCGATGACATTTGATACCATTAAACAGTCTATTTCTTTTCAAATAGAATTCGACATTTATTATTTGTAAATTATATAATCAGATCCGAACGATCCGTATTACTTACCAAATGAAAAATAAAGAGGGTAGTTAATAGATTCACTATGTCCCACGCTGCACAGCAAGTCGAGAGATATTTTTGATGTTATACCAATATCAATGGACTGTTGACAATTTGGTGTTTTGAAAATAGAATATTATTGCTTTTAAAATTTTTATAAGGACATTAATTACCTGACAAACACACGATATTCGAGTGCTCGACGTTAAAACTCGAAAAAAACTATAAAAAAAAACACTATTCACCCAACACTATTAAACAACAATGGCTATTTGTTAAACATATCAAACTGGCAATTATAATTGTAAATTATCTGAAGCTCCGCTCAGAATCATTTTATTAGGAAAATAATTTATTGTTTCTTTAAATACACCCACCAAGAATATCTCATCCGAGGAGCGAAGAATACCCACGGTACGAAGTATGTTGGGCTCTTTTTTTGTTTATTTCTTTTTTTTTCTGTATTCACTTTTTCATATAGATAAACTTATTCAAAAGTTTCGATCAGCAACTTTTTGAAACCGGTTTTTTGGAAAAAAAAACTACTTAAAATTTGACAAAAGACTCGGATATCATTATTTTTTGATCCAAACTTTATGAAATTTTAAACATAGATAGATAATAATATAAGAAACATTTTGGCGTAAGAAAATTTTTAAAATGTGAAAACAATTTCGGACATTTTTCTAGCACTTTTTTTTTCATTAAATTGTTTTACCTATACTTAACTTAACTTTACTTAATACTAAACTTAACTTCACTTTACTCAATTTTTTTTTAAATAAAAGGCTTTTTAGGAATTTCAATCCACTTTACTCCTCGATAATTATGTAGTCGTTTAATCAGAAATGGATCTTGCTGCATTAGAAAATATCAAAATCTCCGGTTTCTGGCATGGCGATCGTTGTTCTGACGTGTTCCACAAATAGACTGCACCGCAGGGCTACGCGGTATGCCAACTCACCGCGTTGACGAGGGTTGGTTTTGACGGGTAACCTAATAACGCGTACGACGAGCAGGTGAAACGACATCGTTCGTAGTCGTTATATGGTACGTGGGATAATCACTTCCAGCTAGCGTCACGTCATAGTCCACAGTGTCGTGTACATGATTTACACGTAGAACTTTGGGATACAATTTTAACCTAGTATTATTATTATTATTAAGGAATATATTCAATATATTCAATGCATATAGTAAAAATTAATTTGTATTCGTTATAATTTTTAAGCAAAATTGTCACGAAGAAATAAACTGAAGCTCTGCTCAAAATCGTCTCAAGAAATGACTTTTAGTCTTTTTAAAATTTAATTCAGCCACAAGATGCGAAATATGTTCGTTTTTTTTTTTTCTTTATATGTATGCTCACACATTTCTCTATCAATTTGAACATATTTTTACTATTATCATTTTTTTTTTAAATAATATACTCTCGTAGTGGTCCAATTCAATTTTAAAAAAGTACACCACTTTAAAGAGTGAAAAATCGAGTAAATGACATTCGGTTGTATCCAATCGGCTGACGAACATTAAATCCACAGTCGAATAGCTAAAAATATTTTAGACGACGATGGTAAAAAGTCGACATCACGAAAATGCGATAGATTAATATAAATGGTCAACGCCATTACATATTAGGAAAATTATTTTACGTCATTCAACTGTTACAGGTCCGCTATTTTATCTTTTACGAAGAATTTTAACACTTAGGCCTAATATAATCACAACTGAAAATCGAACTAGGTCAAAACCAAATTCAAACTGTTCTTTACAAACTAAAAAATTATTCGAACAATCTTTTTAGGCAATATTACCTATTATCGACTAATAACACTATTATTTGAATTTTAATTTTAAATGACACGCTCATTTTTTATATGAATATGTAATTTAATTTTATATCTATTGAACGAGTCTTAGTATATTGCACAATTTTTATTTTTTTAGATATTTACCTATGTAACATACCTAATTATCTAAAATAAAACACTATATTTTGCCTATCACTATTTTTCAGCGGTTAAATTATGTTTCATAAGTTTTAAATTGTGAACGTATACTACAAAAATTAAAATACTTATAGAGAGATATCTCTATGCAGTGAATGTACTATATATATTTATATTAGATAATGTAGAACTTATTTATCTAAATTTTGAACAAATCGTACACGAAAAATATTTTAAAACCACTATTAGTACGGTAAAATAAGAATACACGCATATATTATGTTCTCCGACTAGTATAAGTTCGTAAAAATCGGTTTGTAGTGGCCCAGTTATGAGGTGTGCTTTTTATAAATGTAAAATTTCTGGAGTCCAGTCACTGGGTGTACCGTTTAAAAATGAAAAAATATTGGTAGCCCAGTTACCGTATTCCTTTTCCTGCAAAAAAAGGGAAACCGTCTAAATTCCCGCCTTTTTTCCAAAAGTCCTGTCGACTTTTTATACTACTCCAGAAAAATCAGAGGTTAATTTTTTCACCCATTTAACTCTGCTTACTACACTTATTTCCGGTTACTAATTTTAATGTAAAAAAAAAAAAAAAAAAATTGTCGTAAAACGTACCAGATACGCAAAAATATAATATCGCCTGTACTTCATGATACTAAAAACTAAATTGAGTGTATTCCCAAAAACTTGCGATAATGTTATCAGTCTTGTACAATGTTAATAATAAATGGAATACAGTGGGCGGACAGTATTCAAACGCATTAAAATGACAAATAAAACGTTAGACTGCTAGAGAATAGATTAATTGTTTACAAAAAAATGAAAACCTACGTATAATATATACATATATACAAAGTGATTTTTTAAGAGTGCTTACTTCCATTTTTTGTCGTAAAAATGCAAAAATTGGGATTTTTTTTCTTTTTAAATTTTCAAGTCACTGTAAAAACAATGTTTTCAATAGCTCAATTTTTCTATGTCACTTTAAGGATATCCTATGGAGATACAAATTTATGTTTTTGAAAAAGTAACCCCCTTTTTTCAATTGCGGAATTTCATTCGGGTTATTTTTCTGTGACTTTTGGTGTATTGAAATCAAAATTTGAACGAATAGTTTTTGAAATATTCAAATTTAAATATTGAGAAAAATAGAGTTTTGGACATTTAATATTTGGTCAATTAGGTACCTATGTAGTTAATTAATTAATTAGTTAGGTCATCTTATCTCATTTACCTATATTTACTGTTATAAAATTCAAGTTACATGGTATGATTTATCTAATTCCTATTTTATCTAATTGTGTTCATTCATAATAATTATGTTCAACATAGGTACCTAATGAACAAAATATTATGTGTCCAATTTACTATTTTCCTTAATATTTACATTTTTGAATAATTCAAAAACAACAATTTTGATTTCAATACATTAAAATTCACAGAAAAATAACCCAAGTAAAATTCTGCATTTAAAATAGGGGGTTGCTATTTGAAAAACAAAAGTTTGTACTTCCACAGGACGTCCTTAAGTTGACATGGAAAAAATCAGTAATGGAAAACATTGGCTTATATAGTGACTTGAACATTAAAAAAAAAAATCCCAATTTTTGCATTTTTTATGTCAACAAGAGGGGGTTAGTACTCTTAAAATGTACATGTAATATGTATAACCAAATAGTTAAAAATATTTTTTTTGTACCTAAAAGAAAAGAGTAATTATATAATTTAATTGTATTATTTTATAAATATTTAAATTTCAGTAATTTTGTACATAATTGTCCTTAAATGCCCTTTCATTGTACTTGACTATTAAAAAAAAATGTATTTTTAACTTTTAACTTTTTAATTCTTTAAGTCAGTTATAACTTTTTGTAAAAATATATTTATTTATATTTCTCTCAGCAGTCTCAACATTATTATTATGACAGGGTACACGGTATCCCGGTGAACGGTTGCGCGATAGTAACTTACAAAACAAATATTATTATATCGTTTGGTTTTTGAAAAACCGAAATCGACGAAATCTAATCGTTTTTTTTCCTCTTCTAGAGACTCGCGCAGCTATAATCAAAAACAATTTGGAAGATCGAAACGCCGGCGACGAGGTTTGTGAAAACACGTATAGCAATTAAACCCTATTTTCCCGGAGGAAATCCGTTTGTCATTCAATTCATTGCGTGCTGTGCAATAGTCACCTCCTTTGGCCGTTATAATTTCTTCTACGTCCCCTCACACTTGACTTGTTTTTAAAACGAATCATATTCCCAGGACGAATGACAATAAATTGCTCGTTAAAGTGTAAATACACGAGAAACGATTAGTTTCAGACCAACATCGAACACCTGATTAACCTCAATAATTCGAATCGCATTGACATATCGAATACACGTTTTTTCAGTGATTCGATTCGCAAGTCAGTAAAAATGCGTGTAAGTAACTTTTTGAATCACTATTTGCCACATGAAGATACTTTTCGGAAATCTTTTTTCAATGTTTTTCCAAAATGTGCGAAAAACAACCCAAAAATGCCAATTAAACTTCATGAAATTTTAAACGTAGATTGACAATAATATCGAAAATATTTGGGTGAAAAAAATTTACAACATTTAAAGAAAATTATGTTCTGTAATTTTTTTCCTTCCTTGTTTCCAATTAATAGTGTGATTTAAAATTGGTTGAGTTCAGAATATTATTATTTTATATATATATATATTAATAAGCTATATAATTTTTAAGTAAAATTGTCTTATTTTATAAGACAATTTTATCATTTCGTCAGTAAAGAGTTGAAGGCTCATAAGTCAGACAAGATGACTAAATTATTGAATAATACACGAGTGTATTTTTTTTCGATCTAATCCGATTTGGTTTGGGAACACGAAATTCTCTTCTAATGTTTAGATATTTACGCGGAGATAAGTATTAATATAACGTAATCCATTGTATATTATTATTTTAACAGTGGATAAAAGTGAAAAATGATCACGGAATAAAAATCCCCACGTTCCAAGGCTGTTCTTTGGCCAACGAGAAACGTGTCGAAGGGCAAGCACATTTCGTGACTTCGGCACGTCTTGGTTTTGGGAAATCGTGTGTTATACCAGAACCGATTGTCATCGAAACGTTTTTTTGAAAATCCAAAAAACAATAAGACGACTCAGGTCGTCGCAGCATTTCCTTATTATTTGATCTCACTGAATTCATTCGGATAGTATCTCAACTACACGTCTGCCTATTATTTTGGATTTCGTGCTTAAAAAAACCGACTTTAGAGGTCATATCGATTGTTAATAATCGAGAATTCGTAATATTCTATAAATAGTTACTATAAGTTTCTCAAAATATAATAGTTAGAGTTCGGAAGTTGTTGCATTTCCGTAATTTTTGAGAGTAGTTAAAATTAACGATAGGCAAGCTAGAAATTTAATACTCGGCACTACGAAATAATTATTTAAAAATATTATTAATAATATTACTGGTGATACTAATAATTATTATCTGAAATATATAATACAAAACTGATCATTTTATTTATTTATTTTTATCTATAACACCCCAAAGAGGGTACAGAAAAATGTGCAAACTTAAATCTAGTAATATAAGTATATGTGTAAAAGAAAGAAAAATTACATAGTTACAAGTACAATAGGTAGTTAAATTAAGAATTAATGACAACAATATTTTTTAACATAACACATTTTTCGAGAATAATGAAATGGACATGGATTATTTTGTTATAAAAATAACTATATTTTTAAACATACTGCATGTTACAATACAGACAATTATTATCGTATATTAGCTGAAGCTCCGTTCAGAATCATTTACACCCAGCAAGAGTATCCCACCCGAGGTACTATGTTACTAGACAAAAACCTCATTTTCTCCGTTTCTTTCTGCGCCTCATATTTTTTTGTCTAGCTTCTAACGCCTTCCCGCGCCTTTGTCCTGTGCAGATGACCCACGTCTTCGAACTGCCCGCAGGAACCGGCGGCGCGGTGTTACTTTCGCATTTCCGAAATATGACCACGTTCGCGGGCCATCGGCTGGATCCGGTCGACCCGCCCGTGTTGGTCGTCAAGAAGTCCGCCAAGTTCCGGGTGAATCAACGCCGGTGCGGAAGCGAAGGCAGGTTGTACTTGGTGCAGCAGACGAACCACGACCGGAACCGCGACGGAAGCATCTGGTTGGTATACGAAACGGCTACGAGAACAGCCGCCTTCGGATTCGGAGTGGACGGATGCCGGACCGGAACCAGAACGGCAGTCGGAAGCGAACGATTCGCGTCTCTAATTTGACGATTCCGTTTTAAACAAAAAATTAAAAATTTTATGATAACCTCGTAAAAGCCATTGTCTGTACCCTACGACAGTGGCGGGCGCAGGGTGGTTTCGAATGTTTCGAACCCCCATTACCCTAAAATAAATAAAGTAAAGTAAAGTATAGACGAGAAAGCTAGCCGGACATACTTCGCTCCTCGGGTCAAATACTTTTGGTGAGTGTGTTGAAAATGACGACTATTGTTGTTTTTTATATTATTAACTTCTTTCCATTCAGAATCGTCTTATTGAAGAAATTATTTATCGTTTCTTTAAAATTTAATACACCCACCAAGAGCTTCACACCCGAGATGCGAAGAACACCCACCCAAGGATTTTTAGATTGGCCGATAGGATATATGAGGATTTTTAAGCAGTATTCCAGGATTTCAATAATTTTCATCTGGAAACGCTGCACGATTTGAAGATTTAGAACTATTGGACAGTAATATATATGGTTTTATTTTCACAGAGGACAAATTTTTATAAAAACGTTTATGTCAGGTCTAGAAAACACGTGAAGTTTTCGACAAGTAAGGATTCGGACTTGCATATTACATCATGTAACAAATGCAATAAAGATGTCTAATATTTTAACTATTCAAATTTTATATTGTTTTGGGGTAGAGAATTATACCCTCATAACCCACCCTTTAGCATACCATTGTTCTTCTTATTTATTATACGTGCTTATAAATCATATCCTTTTTGATTCGTATTATGCTTAGAATGTGTCGACACTCATTTTTTTTTACCACGTTTTCCTTTATACTCGAACTAAACTAATTAATTTGATGGTTGTTTAAACTATTTTCAATACGATCTGTTTAAAGTTCACTTTGATTAATATTTACTTTGGTAATTTCATAGAAACGTGATTTTGACGTTTTCCTTCAGTTTCGCATCAAAAACTTAAAAACAAATTCAATTTAAACATGACTCCTTCGAAGAAAGAAAAACGACTTTATTGACAGTAAAAATATTTGAAAATCTATTGACTTCACGACAATTTTTCATTAGAAATATAAATAGATATTCATAAAAATAAAAAAACCCCGATTATATATATGCGTGATTTCGAGTACAGACCGTCTGTAGTTTTGGAGAACTTGTCTCATCTGAATACAATAGTTGAAAAAATAATTAAATTTATGAATTTGAAAATCATTAAAATGATTTCGAGGAAAACTTGATGTACAGTATTTCACCATAATAATTATACGTCTTATTTTTATGAATAGAAATAAAATGGAAATTATGTGTTCAGTTACTATTACAAGTATTTTGTACATCTAATGTATTATGATCGTTGTTCAAGTAATAAAATTCAAAAACTTAAACAAAATTAATGTTTCAATTTTTCAATAAATATCAAATGTAGCGTTTTTCGAAATTATTCTATAAGTCATTCCTTACTATTCCTGAAACCATTCTATTTCGTCATTTTTTTAATAAATTATTGCACGAGCACACAATTATAGATGTAACATTATATTTTCAAAAGTTTAAAATTTATTTATTTATCATTTTATAACTCATGAAACACATGAAAAGTTAATATTAAACGTAAAAAAGGAAAAATGTATTTATATTTTGATATCATGTATATTATAATTTATAATTATTACATTTTACGTGATTATATTTTTGAAAGGGTAGCAAATTTACAATATTTAGGGGCAGGTAAACATTATTAAGAGTGTAAACATCAACAGAGAAATAAAATTAAGATTAGTAGTTAGTAGCAAAATATAGATAATCTCTTAAAATAAACTAATACCACTATTTGTGTTTGAGTTTCAATTGTAGAAATTTCTATCCAAATTCAATACTGAGGTCATCAAAACGGATTTTTCAAAATGAAAAAAAAAAAAAATATATCAAAAATTATAACAATTCAAACCGTCAAATAATCAAACCGAGAAATAACGGAGAAACATGAAAATATTATTTGGTTGGAGTCCTTATATATTTTTAGCATTTTAGACAGACTAAGCTGAGCATGTCTGGAGGTCAGAAGTCGATGTTGTGTCCTATATGAAGCAACACGTTGACCGACCGAAACAAGAATCGTCAAATATCTATGATCGTTGAAGAGTATAAAGCTGAGAACCTGTAGCGAATTATGGAAAAACAGACATTTGGCTGTGGACAAATGATCCGCAGAAAGTTAAGAACAAGCAGAATCACATGTTTTATGTGTTTTTTCCGGATACTGAAAAAATGTAAAAAATAAAAAATACTTTTTATTAAAACACTATACCTTTTTATAGCGTATTCCGACTTGGAAAAAAAGTCCAATTAGTGATTTGATTTGTGTATAAAGTAAAAGAGTATTTTAGTGGTATACGTGATAATTACATCCGAATAAAATAACTCAAGCTCGTAACTATGTTAATTTTAAATTTTAAATATTAACAGTCTAAATAAAATATGAATTCCATGTGATTCCATGCATTATCCGTGTTTATTATAGTTACGAAGACATTTTGTCGACCATACAGAAAATAAATTCAAAAACACGTTTTTACAACCGCGACGTCATCGTTAAAAAAGTATTTTCAGGGGTTGTATTTGATTCCACTGAAATTGTGTTATTTTATCATCACTTTTTACGTACCCCATCACGTATGTTTTCAAATTGATTTTACTCCTCCCGATCGACGTGTACACATATTATTATTACACTGTACCGAATCAACGTGAAATCGGATACACTTCACGGATTATTCGTTTGATATTTGCATAAGGGGACGGATGGCCTGCCTCGGGGCATTTGGCACGGACCGAGTACTTGATTCCCGGATTGTGCCTAGTGCGGTATACACCTCAGACATTTCGGAGATTAATTAATTCAGGAAAAGCAATTAATTTTCATGTTTACCGATTGAAATACCTGCACATCACTTGACGAGTGCTACGTTGGAACGGTGTGATCGTTATGATATAATGAAACCAAGCTCCGAAATCATGATATAGTAAAATATTTGCAAAGATAATAGATAATAGATAACAGATCTACTTAGATACATTAGACAGCTGTGAATACGGAAGGGGGTGGATTTTTTCCATCACGATTAGCGTAAATACTTCTAGTTAAGAGTCATAATATTAAATAGTTATTTTATTTTTAAAGTAATTCGGTAATTTTGTATGCACATCGTGAAAATACATTTTTAACGTTATAGGTACCTTTCCTCGGTAACTGATCACTCAATTAAAATGTGTAATTCAAATTAATTTTGTATTTTGTATTTCAAACTACTTGTTTTAGAATTTCAATGGACCATGAAGAAGTGTTAGCTTTTTTCTTTTTCTATTTGGTACGGTATTTCTTAAATTTTAACTGTTTTAAGGCATTTCATTCAGTCATTAAAAATTCTAAGCTTAATGAACGTGTATCACAAAAAACCTGTTTACACTGGGATATATATATTATATAGAAACCTAATTACTTTTGAACGTTTTAAAAATCACTAGAGCAGTAAACGGTTCTGTGCACGCAGAAATTTCAGCCAGCGCGAGTGCAATTATAATTCCAACCTCACACCCTGCTATCATCACAAGAAACTAAGTGCATTTTACTCTATAGTGTCTACTACGTACGTTAATTTTTATAGTTTCCTATAATTTTTATTTTTAAATCATTATAAAACTAAATGGGAAAATCTAGACATTCTTTGCACCATGAGTGTTCTTCGATCCTCGTCGTGTCATTGCTCTTGAATGGGGTGTGTTGAACACGAAAGAAACTATAAATAAAATTATCTCTTCCATTAACCAATATTCTGAACGTATCTTCGGTAAAGTTACTATAGTAGAGTTGTTACGAAAACGTATTTTAATCCTTTTTACTCAATATTTAGATGGTTTCTGATAAAACTATTTAGATTCAATGCCGATTTCTAACCTAACAAATTTCAGGAAAAAACATTTAGATAAGTTTTACTCAACGAAAATGTGTTCACAGATAGATAAATAATGTAATAAACATGATTATAAACTGTTTTTTCACATAATTCAATATTTACAATGCTCAATACGGTTTTTGTTTTTTCCATCAGTATACCACTACCACCCAGCCTACGTGAATAAACATCAAACCAATTAAAAAATAATAATAACAATAAAAACGAGCATCAAAACGTAACGAGTTCAAAGACACTACACAGACACGAATATCGTAAATGATCAGTACGCGTTTCGTTCAATTATATTGCCCAGAAAATAATTTAATTAGTGGAGAGTTATTGTGTTTCAGTACAGACAATTCAAAGCATTATTAATACCTACCGGTGTCCGGTGAAGCATATTAGTTTCCGTAAAGTTTCACTCGAGAACTCGGAGTAAATAATGTATAGAATATATTAGTATGCACGTGTATAATTTCGAACCCTCGGAACAATAATTTGTGTTATAGTTATGTCATAGTTATATAATAGTTACGGAGAGACAGCGTGTAGAAATTTGTCACTTAACTTGTTTAAAGTCATTCAAAACTTAGTTATGGATTTAATTCATTCAATTAAATTTTTTTGGTTGCTATTTATGAATCACCTATCCTGCAGTCTGTGCGAATAGTAGCTCTTTAGGTACTTTTTACGTTATATAAACAAATGGTTCGACGCGTAAAAATGAAAACTAGACTATAAAACTCAAAAAAGAAATATAGTACAAAAATTATATGTTTTTTTTTTAATCTTACACATTAATTAGTTTAGAAAATTAAGATTGTTTATAAATATAAATTTTCTTAACTGTTTGATGTTTTTTTCAACGGTAGAATTAAGTGGAAAGAGGGAAAAAATATTTTCACCGGAAAACTTGATTCGTTATCAAATCCAAGAAACCACGACTTATGTGCCAATAAGCCCGTTGAAATTTCACGAATTATATTTTTATGATTTGTAACAAAATAAAATAGACTATACAAAGTGGGAATTGAAGCAGAGAAAATTATTAATTAATAATACAATCGATCAATATTTTAGATTGTGAATGAAGTGAAGAAGTTAGTGTTTTTACAATGATGTTTATTTTTTTTTGTGTACAACTTTTCGTATAGAAATACTTGTCCAAAAGTTTCGATCGATAACTTTTTGAAACCGGATTTGCCTCTAGATTGTACTTTAGAGAGGTCATTTTTTGAATTTCTCAATTCTTCAATTTTTTTTTTGGAAAAAACTACCCAAAATTTGACAAAAACGACTCGGAAGCCATAATTTTTTGATCTGAATTTTATGA
>JAIPRM010005325.1:0-20789 GCA_025469315.1 Stegophylla sp. TES_Ste_2020 | reverse complement strand
TATATTGTAATATTTGTTATTATTTTCTATTGTACTAACTTTTTAATTATATTTAAGTTCTAACATTATGTACTGTACTCTTGCTCTTCGGGGCGTTATTTTTATAAATAAATAAATAAATAATATTATTATTATTATTCTTAAAGTTATAAAGTTTAAAAAGCCGACACAAACAAGTAGGTACCTATATAATATTATGTTAATATATCACGAATAAGATATGGGGTAGGAATATCTTTGATGTATGGTTATCTACAAAGTGTTTTATGGATATTTTAATTATAATATATAAATATAAAAAGCCGGACATACTTCGCACGACGGGTGAGATTCTCTTGACGGTTGTATTGAATTTTAAAGAAACGATAAATCATTTCTTCAATAAAACGATTCTGAACGAGGGAAGTAAATAATATAAAAAATGTCCGAAATTTTTTTTTCACATTTCCAAAATTTTCTTGCTCCAAAATCTTTCTCATATTATTTTCTATCTATGTTTCAATTTTATAATAGTTCGGATCAAAAAATTATGGTTTCCGAGTCGTTTTTGTCAAATTTTGGGTAGTTTTTTCCAAAAAAAAAAAAATTAAAGAATTGAGAAATTAAAAAAATGACCTTTGTAAAGTACAATCTAGAGGCAAATCCGGTTTCAAAAAGTTATTGATCGAAACTTTTGGACAAGTATTTCCATACCGAAAGATGTGCACAGAAAAAGAAAAAAAAAATAAACATCATTTTAAAAACACTTCGTTCAGAATGTAAAAGGAAAAAAAGGGTTTTAGAAAAAAATTTCCAATTCTTATTTTCAAAATGTTCTCGCACCAAATGGTTTCTCGTAGGTTTTCTGGTAGTTTCCCGGGAAAATTTTTTAGAAAACAATTGAGAATTTCGAAAATTTACTTCTCAAAAGTACCATCTAGACGTACATCCAGTTTCGAAATGTTAATGGTAAGAAAAATGTTTACGGGGAAAAAAAAAAACTAAAAACAAAATAAATAAAAATAAACATCGTTGTGAAAACACTAGCTTCTTCGCTTCGCTCGGAGTCTAAAATAGTTTTACGTGATGTTAAATTAAACGTGCCACTATATTATAATATGACGACATATCGCGTGTGATTCGCCCGGGATAAAAGAAAAGCACGCGTCTAAAGAAATAAAATGTGCCGTGAACAATAATCAAAATATACGTCAGTGCACTGCGCGTCGAGTTTATATTACCGGATACACGCTTTGAGAATATTTACGTGTTTTCAAAAAAGAGTAAAAATTTAACGAATATTTCCGGGGGACCGTGCGTCACTGCAGCAGAGTAACGAACTACGTGTACGCGCGTCCGTACCCTTTGGCCCTCGATTAATCGACGAGGGGGCTGCTGCTGACTGAGACCCCGTCTCGTGGCGCATTGTTTAGTAATATAGAACCACCAGCATAATATTATTTTACTCTTAACAGTCCAATGTGTATAAATATATTAAAACAGAAACCGTTTCATCAAAAACCCATTATTTATTTTTATTAAATTCGAAAAGAATTATTCGTGTTAGAAAATGTTGAAAATGGAACAGTGGCGGGTCAAATGATTTTGTCATGGAGGGGGGGGAGATATTGCTAATTTTTTAAAATGCTCTTTGATTATTAAAAAATATACTTTATAGTTATATGATCAATTTATTAATTAAATTAAAATTATAATATTAAATCTATTTTTCTTTTTTTTTGGTTTTTTTTTTCAAACATTTTACACTTCTTGTGGGGTTAAATCTATAACCCCCACGATGAACTGCCGTAGTGGTCGAACCATTGAGACGAGTCTACAATAACATAATAATACAATATCACATAAAAGTATATTAAATTTATATCTAAAACATACTTTTAATTTATCTTTAAAAAAAAACGAACATAAAATAAAAAGTTATGGTTTAAATTTGTGCTATACTTCTGTGAAAATTTACTACAGCTTTTTTATAATTATTAAAACAGTATTTTTTTTTTTTATAAATATATTATACATGTATATCAAATATTATTATAAATATTGAAAAATTGTCGTGGGAGGGGATCCATCCCCCTCATCACCCTCCCCCCCCCGTTTGACCGCCACTGAAATGGAAAATAAACACACACACACACACACGTCTATACATTTTTTTAATTTTTTTTTCTTTGCCCAGTTTTATGGACACTTTTACACGCTCGCAGCAGTTTTCTATATAAAAAGGGATTATCGGTCTGGTACACGTGTGACGCACGCATAATACAACACACGTACGTATAATATGCGCCCTTTCAATTTCCATAATATACACATATTATATTATATAAGCGAACGACACACATCTGCTCGCCATCGCCGGACACGAGGAGGTTGTTGCGCGGCACACATGATGTCACATACTATACGACGACTACCAGAAATCGCGTCCAGAACTCACCTGAATGCGACAACGACGATCCTTCCACGCGTTTCGCATAAAAACCGAATGTCCCTCTGACCGACCGACAGAGAGAGAGAGAGAGAGAGAGAGAGAGACTCAGAGAGAGAGAGAGACGGGAGAGAGTGATTTTGTCGGGTGCGCGAGTGTGTCGGTTTTTAAGGGTTGCGTAACGTTATGGGGTGGCAGATGGCCGCCGCCGATGAGTACACGCGATACATACGTTACGTATGTGTATAATAAAACCGTATTCCTGGAAACCAGAAGTAATCCGAACGCTGTTGCCAATTTTATTCACTCTTCCGGGTCTATCCCTCCCCCCGGCTGCTCTCAACCCGCAACGTGAGCGAGAGAGAGCGAAGTGAGAGGGAGCGGAGAGAGACGGGAGAAACAGAACGTTTCGCAGTGTGTAGTAATATATATATATAGTACACGTTTCCATATTCCCCGCACAATGCACGCGCAGTCGGCGGCGACGGGGCTAAATCAATCTCCAGACCATTTTTGTCGTCGCCCCCGAGCACCCCGAGTAGAAGGGCTACTGTAAATTCGACACCCCTTAAGCCTTGATGGCGGGGTAGTCACGTTTTAGTGAGCACGTCAAGAGGCCAAAGATATTTTCCTTCGAGCCGTTTTTGGATTCCGTGCGTAGCGAAGAAGCCAACGCTGTTTTTACTGCAGTGATAATTGTTTTTTACGCGTTTTCGTACAGACAAACAGACTTGCAATGATTTCGACCTGCAACTTTTTAAAAATGAAATTTTATTCGTTTAAGTGCGAAATTCTCGATATAGTTCCTCGGAAATTCGGGAAAAACGGCTTTAGAACACTTTTCTTCCCAATCCAAACGCTATGAAAATTTGAGTATAGACAGACAATAATATACGTATATAAGGCAAGTTTTGAAAACGCAATGATCCTCATCTAAGTATAAAACTAGCTGAGTAAAAATACTTATTATTTTTTTTTTTTTTTTACAATAATAATAAACTTGATATCTTTTAAGCAAAATTGTCTGAAATCGTTTTATTGAAGAAATGATTTATCTTTTCATCAAAAACACTAAGTCCCACTCGAGTAGCGGGGAATAGTGCGAAGTATGTCCGGATTTCAATTTTTTTATTTTTTCGATATTCGTGCAGTGTTTACCGAATTTGTTATCGATTAAAAATATAAATGATTTCAAAATGAAAAAAATTATATTTTCCTCATATTTAAGTTTATTGACAACCTGCAATTGGGCAAAAAAATATTTCCAACGGCGCAAAATTTTTCTCAACATCACAAACAACGATCAACAACAGCGTATATTGGGTATATTGGGGTATATTAGGGTATATTGTAAGAACAATATACCCTGGTGCCGCGACCCCTAGACGTCCGTGGTAGACAGTTGTAAAAAGTGCACAACAAAATGTCACATACCGTTTCGAGTGAGTTGCGAAGCGACTCGCGCGTATATTATCTATTAATTCCTGCGCGCGGCGTAACAATATCTCGTTATTTCGTATTGTTCGAATGTTTATAATTTGACGTGTAAACGTCAAAAACAACGAGTGAAAAAAAATCGCAAAAAAAAAAAAACATATTTTCCAAAACTATTGTCTCGCGAAAACGTTCGAAAACCGTCGTGCGACTATATGAAACGACTTATGAAAAAGTCTTCCGCAACGGATTTTGAAATTTATTCCCGGTTTTCGAGAATTCCAAGGCCTTTACAACCGGGTTAGGTTAGGTTTTTTTTTTTTTCAGAAAGGACTCGCCTTTAGTGCCAGTCGAACGCGCTTACGAAACTCTTGCGAAACTTCTGACTATAAAGTCTCTGTGATCCCTTTTACCGCTCGCCGCATAGACGCAATATGAGTTTTTCGCTAGGGGACGGGGAGGGGGATGGCAGAACTATTTCCAGGAGGGATCACTTCCCCTATTGCGAAAAAAAAAAAAATGATATGTTTTTTTTTTTTTACCAAAAATGCGTAACGATAAACGTGATTAATAAACAAAAAGAAAGCCGGACACGGATTAGCACCACGGATATTCTTCGCTCCTCAGGTCAGATACTCTTGATGGGCGTGTAAAATTTTAAAGAAACGATAAATCATTTCTTCAATAAGACGATTATGAACGAAAAAAGTTAATAATATAATAAGAACAATAATAGTCGTCATTTTCAACACACCCACCTATAGTATCTGATGCGAAGAGCGAAGAACGTCCGTGGTGCAAAGTATGTCCGACTTTCTTATCTATACATACTTTACTTTAATTCACTTTTTTTTCGTGTAATAAAAATAAAAAAATGAAAAAATAATTAATAAAAAAAATAAGTGCAAGAAAAACGTCCAACATATTTTTTTTCACATTTTCAAAATTTTCTTACGCAAAAATGCTTCTCATCTCATTGTCTATCTATGTTTGAATTTTCGTATAATTTGGATCAAAAAAATATGGTTTCTGAGTCTTTTTTCGTCAAATTTTCGGTAGTTAATCCCCTCAAAAAAATTGAAGAATTGAGAAATTTAAAAAATGACCTTTTTAAAGTACCAACTAGAGGCAAATCCGGTTTGAAAAAGTTGCTGATCAAGACTTTTGGACACATTAAAATATTCTTTAAACAACTTGAATAAACATTTACATTCTCATAGATAATAATCAATAAATATGTATTGTACTCATGAACAAAAATGTTGCATAACGTACTTTATTTGCAGCATCTCAACGACAACGAGTGCCTAAATAAATTTTTAAACGTAAAAAAGGTCAAAAAATTGAAAAAAAAAACATAAATTCTTATAAATATTGTATTTATTTTTCGCACACCTGTATATTTCAACGCTATACTATTAAAACTATAGATTTTATGCGCGACTTTTGTTTTATGCGACAAACATAACAAAAAATGCATAACAAAATGATTAATATGCAATAATTCTTAAACAAATAACCGAAATATGCCAAAAGAAAGAACCGAAACCGTGAACTCACTGAACGGATTTTTAGCTCACCAAGCTAAAGTTAAAAAAAAAAAAAAAAACGTGAACAAAAATATGCGATTTCTATAATACTACTCGCATTCCTTATTGTCGTTAATAGATTTGAAAATTCGAGTCACATCGAGACGAAAAACGATGATCGTCGGTCGAATAGATTTAATATATTTGATTAAAATTGGTATTTGATTGATATTTGGATACACATACAAAAATTTAATTTCGTTATAATAATTATTATTACTTTTTTTTTTTTTTTCTTTTTATCTTTCTCCGAGTGACCACAAAATATTATACTCTTTCCTGTATTTTGCATCGAATATTACGTTTTTTTTTTTTTTTCAAAAACGAGTGGCTCGAAAATTTTCGGCGATTATTATTTTCCGAGTAACACCCCGGCCGTACCCCATTCCGGCTTTTCACACGTCCCCGTTTCGGCAAAATCAAAGTTTCGCTTAAAATATTTATTTATTTTTTTAAGTTAACCGCGGAAACGCCACTCTTCCCCTGCGGCACGGGGGAAGGGGAGGGGCGGTCGTGGAACGATATCGATTATTCGAGCGCGTGACGCGTGGTGCTGGTGGAGCGCGAGAAAACTAATTATTATCGCGGGGACTTATTACATAACGCCTCCGACGGGTGTTTTTCGAGTACCTTTTTGACGGCCACCGACAACGGCCATTGTTCGACTGTACTACGACGACGACGAATCGAATAAAAATTAATTTCGACCCGAGGGGTTACGCGCGCCGCTCGGGGGCGCCAACCGGTCGCGGACTTCCAGACGCACGCACACACACACACACACACACACACACACACGTCATATAATACACATACATATATCATTCTAACACGATTATACACACACACACACGTACATAGGGGTCCGGAGCAGATGGAATTCGGTGGTCATCGTCGTCGTCGGTCATCATCGCCATCGTGACTGGCCTGGCGGGAGACCGCTCGCACAATAATAATAATAATAATAAACCCTGCAAAACAAACGCGCGTTCGTTTTATATATATATATATATATATATATATATGTATAGGGGAAAACTACCCCAGTAGTATACACCGGGCATTAGCCCTTTAATTATCGCGACGGCGCGGCGGCGGTGGTATCGAGGGACCGTCTCCGTCGTGGTCAAAGCCCCGGTCCGAAGGGTTTTTGTGTGCGCTATAGTTTTCTTTTGATTCGAGCCGAATTCGGCGGGGAGGTGCCCACAGTAGACTTCAACGTGCCATCGAAAAACCATACATTATATCGAGTACAGGATGATTCATCGAGCGCGCTCGCCCCCCGTTTTTGGGGGCCGTAAACGCCGAAGAATTAGAATATTTTCTTTAACGTTCGAGTTTCTAAAAAAAAAAACCCCGTGTTTTCCATAACTCATTTTTTCCGTGTCACCTTAAGGAAATAATAAAAACCTTTTTTTTTTTTTTTCAAACGCCCACCTCCTATTTTAACTGCGGAATTTCATTTTGGGTTACTATTCCGGGAATTATTTTGACGTTTTAAAATCGAAATTCCAACGAATAGTTTTCGCCATATTCAAATTTAAGTATTAAGCGTGAAGTATTTGACTAAATATGCATTCGAGACAATAATACTTAAATTTGAATAATCCAAAAAAAAAACCAAATTTTGATTTCAGTACGTCGAAATTCGCGGAAAAATAACCCCAGTAAAATTCCGCAGATGAAATAGGGAGTTGTCGTTGGAAAAAACGAGTTTGTCGATGGCCACAGGACACCCTTCAGGTGGCGTTGGAATGAACGAGTTGAGAAAAACATAGTTATTATAATAAGTTAAAAAAAAAAAAAAATCCAAATTTATCCTTTTTCACGACCAAAAATGGGGGTGAGGACGCCGAAAAAATCACCCTGTATATAATATTATACTCGTCTTGTAGTATTAGACGCACAATAGACGCGCGATGATTAAATATCGTTCGCCGAAGGTCCGAAATCGCAAACAGATCCGTGACAAATTAGACGGATCACGTCATGTAGAAGTGCCAATTATTTTATCCCCTTCCCTCCCCTCGCCCCCCCCACCACCCCGCGAGAACAACGGATCGTTAACGTATCGCCGCCCTCGTGTTCCGCGCGGTGGAAAAAATAATAATTCCTCCCCCAACCCCCCCCGCGAACACCACCCTAGGACACAATATCATTTATGTGTATTCGGTTTATCCTGTTCGCGAGCTTAGGTAAGTAGTACATAATATTTGACCCTCGCCCCTTCGTGTCGAAACGGAAAACAAAGGTTGATTTTTGACGACGTGCCGATTTACTTCGGTATTGTGTTCAAAGTAAAAATTCTTTGGGATATCGTTATTATTTATGATCAAAAACAAAAAACAAAAGACGCTTGTCAATTGGAAGTCGACGTGTGTTTAAAATACTAATTATAGTCAATTACAGTGTAAAGTAGATTGTCATATTTGCGGTATTCTATTGTTTTGTAGGTCATGTACACAGGTAGGTATAGAAATTAGAAAATTTGTATAATAAATATTTGTAAGAAAAATAAATGAACTTTTTACTTATGTACACATTTCCTCGGCATAGGTGCTATAAAATTGGGGGGGGGGGGTAGGAGTGGATTGAGGGAAAGGATTTTTGCACCTATGGTCTCTAGAAAAAAGTTTGAAATATTTTAAAAACATATAATTACAAGATTTCTGTTTTTTTTTTTTCATATCAAACAATTTATTTAAATTTCCATAAAAACTGAAATTATTGCTTTTTAAAAATCGTAAGCATCTTTTTCAGAGGCCTGTAATTTTTTATTTATTTATTTATTTTTTTTTGATTTGGCGGTGGCAAATTTGATAAATGATCAAGCGCAACACTGCTCCTCGAAGATTGTGTACAAAGTGATTTTCGTTTTGTTAGTTACCCTTCCCCCCCCTTCATCCCACTCGATCGTCGAAAAGAAATCGAAATCGACGCGTGACCGATACCTCTTGTGTGTGTATTGGAATTAATACGAAAAACAATATTATTGTTACGTCGCGCTCCAAACAGCAGCTGCACACTTCCTGCAATATATATATATATATATATATAGTACTCCGAGTAAAACGAACGACTATACCTAATAATAACCGTAAATATCGCCGACGACCGGACTGGACTGTTGATTGAAATTAAATTCATTCGTTTTTATTTGTTTTGCCGCCGTGACGCGCGCAAAATTGCATCTCGGGCACGAGAACGAACCGTTTTTAATCACGTAGAAAGTGTTCGATTAAAACGAAAAAAAAAAAAAATTAACACTTACCTTTGTAGTGTGAGAGCAGTTCTTACACCATTTCGGTAGGTAAGTATCTCGTTTTAATGCGTTTGATTATCATTGGAACAAAGAAGTGTTTTTTTTTTTTTTTTTGTAATTACTTTTTAGCTTCTAAGACGGAACGATAAGCGGACCTGTGATGTGCTAGCTCGGGTTTATTTATACGTTCTGAGCGAAGCGAAGAAACTAGTGTTTTTTACAATGATGTTTATTTTTTATTTATTTTTTCTGTTTTTTGTATGGAAATACTAGTCGAAAATTCTGGACCAGAAAATTTTTTGAAACCGGATTTTCTTCTGAACGGTACTTCAAAGAAAATATTTTTCGAATTTCTCAATATCCTCAATTTTTCGGGGGGGGAGGGGGGTAAAACTATCCGAAATTTGACAAAAAAGACTCGGAAACTATCATTTTTCAATCCAAGCTTTATGAAAATTTAATCATAGACAGACTACTTGTAGTATGATATGAGAAATATTTAAGCGGCGCGAGAAAATTTTGAATACATGCACGAAGAACGAGTGTATCAAAATAAAAACAGTGCGAACACAACCCTACAGAATGTTAACGAACGGGCAAAATAATATTGCAAACGTATTGTACCGCGCCCGAAATCCGATAGGGTTTTTCGGTTATCGTTTTTCGAAATCTCGGCGTATAATGGGTATAATAATACGTCGTCGTTAATATTAAAACGCGGCGGCGTGCAGAATAGAAGTAGCATTCGATTCAAAATTACTGATCCAAAAATATGGAAAAGGGTCGACGAGGGCGTCCGTTGGTCCGTTAATCAAGAGAAGAGCAAATATTTTATTCTCATGTTTCACTATGGGTATTCGATTTGTATATTATAGTTTGAACCTTTTTTTAGATTTTTTACAATGATGTTTATTTTTTTTTTATTTTTTGTTTTTTACTGTGTACAACTTTTCGTATAGAAATACTTGTCCAAAAGTTTCGATCAATAACTTTTTGAAACCGGATTTGCCTCTAGATTGTACTTTAAAGAGGTCATTTTTTGAATTTCTCAATTCCACAATTTTTTTTTTTTGGAAAAAACTACCCAAAATTTGACAAAAACGACTCGGAAACCATCATTTTTTGATCCGAATTTTATGAAAATTTAAACATAGATAGAAAATCCTATAGAAAAGATTTTGGCGCAAGAAAATTTTGAAATGTAAAAAAAATTTTGGACATTTTTTGAAAATTTTTTTTTTTCTTATATTATTAACTTCCTTCGTTCAGAATCGTTTTACTGAAGAAATGATTTATCGTTTCTTTACAATTTAATACGCCCGTCAAGAGAATACCACCCGTCGTGCGAAGTACACCCATCGTGCGAAGTATGTCCGGCTTTTTTTTCTTTTCATATATTTAGTTTTACCTGGTACAAAAATGATTTATGAATTAATTAAATATGGTTCAATCTTAATCTTCCAATCAACCGAATTAATTTTAATTTATTTGTAAGTAATTTTAAATTGACACATGCATTTTTTTTTAAACACATAAAATATTACTTAGGTACTTACGAGTTACGACCTACCTCTAACTTAGGGTGACCATATTTAAGAAAATAAAATACAGGACAAAAATATTTTTCATAATATTTTTAAATAAATAAGTATTTATCACATATATATATTTATGTTTTTAAATCATGACAAAAGTATAATTTTTAATCTACCTATTATAAATTGAATTTAAACACATAAAAACATTATTTTGAAAAACATAAAATGACATAATGAAATCGATACTTTTTAAAATTTCTTCAAATCCTTTATTCATGCATATTGTATACTTTACTTTCTAAAAAAAACTTGTTAATTCATTTTACGATTTTAATTGATCTAATGGTATCCAAAAGATTTCTAGATTCCTACATTATTTTATTCAATAGTTTAATTTCAAAAATTTTAAATCAACAGTAAGTCAAAAAACGGGATTAATATGGGACAGACTTGGAATTACAAGACAAAAAGCGTCCTAAGAGAAGTTTGTCAGGACAACAGGACACAGAGCCGAAATAAAGGACAATCCTGTATAAAACAGGAAGTATGGTCACCCTACTCTAACTTGATAATTTTAAATTGTTAATAAAATGTAATGTTTCCAATTTTTATTCTTAACCTAACTAATTCTGAAATTAACTTGTATATTTAATTACTTAAAAAATCAAATAAACGAAACATAACCGTATTGATTAGAAATATATTTGAAATTTTGTTTTTTATCTGTATTTAAGTCTCAAAATAATTAGACTATTGTGTATAGATACCACAAACTATTCTAAGGAAAAAAAACCATTCTTTGAACATTCGTTGTTTTTTTTTTCTATCAAAAAACACATAAAACATGTCATAATAAATACAATGTTTTTTAATTCTGGGATTCATAATCGAATCAAATGAAAGGTAACAAAAAATGCTTTTTTTTTATAAATTTAAAATCGTTTATTTTGCCAAATTTTATAATCACAACAATATATAATGATCATGATCATTGACCTCAAAGTGGGATTCCAAAATGAAGTAAGCAATTACCCCTATTCCCTGCGAGGACACCCTTGAAAATAGTGATATTATTCCGGGGGGGGGGGCGCAGCCTAACCTAACCTAACCTAACCGTCGTCGCACAAGCAACCGTTGTACACAGTAGCGCAACTATGATTTTTTCAAGGGGGGGTTGTCCACACCTATAAATTTCTATTATAATTATTTAAATATAAAATTACAATCAATGTTAATGGACATTTTACAAGAATTCATTAATTATAGAAATTTCATGTAGCAAAATCTAACTGCCTTTTCTACGAGTTAAAATTTTTTATAACATTATTTGTAGATAAATAAAAAATTTAGCATAACATATTAAAACAATATGAATTTTTAAAGCACGTTTCGAGTTTATTCCTGAATTATAATTGTATACAGTTAAAAGGGTTTTTTTTCAATGCTGGTTGGAAAAAAATTCAAAGTTTCCATAAATATGGTTTAAGAGGGGGGGGGTTGTCCAGACACCCAAAACACCCTTCTCGGTTTTGCAGCCCGATTACCGTCGTTTTCTATATGGCGACTGCAATCTCTGTCTCGTGTTTTCGGACGTCTCAAAGGGGTAGTGTAGTGTAAGTGTACCACGGTGCTACGAGCGAGTACAATGGCGTACGCGCATCATATTATTATTATTATTACAATACTAAGAGCATAGAGAATCCATCACCAAATAAAAAAAAACAGGTGCATTTCGGTAAAAATAAACCTAACCTAATTTCGCGTGGCCATCGCCGCGGCCGATGCACGGCGGCAGCAGCTTGTAATGTAATACACGACGACGACGACGACGACGACGACTGAACACAAACACTCCGCCCAGGTCGGACAAAAGACACGAGACGGGGGGAGACGAGACGAAAAGCGTCTCTCCAAAAGCAACAACAAACACCGATGACATGTTATGATAGCGAACCCTTTTGTGTTGTGTTGTGCCGTGATTGACGCGCGTCCGTTTATAATATTATATAGAGTAGACGACCACGTGGAATTCGGTATCCCTTTTCATAATATCGTCTCTTTTATTTTCTCGCGTTCTTCTTTATTATCTATTTTTTTTTTTTTTTTTCTAACACAGTTGGTTTTCTATTATGTGCGAGAAAAACAGGTAAGGCTCGTGCCGCCAACCGTGTAAAAGGGCCGGTACCCGCCGAATGAATTACGTTTTTTTATTTATTTATTTATTTTTTTTTTTTTCTAAACCCCTTCACGCGAGTACACGCACCCCGCGCGCGCGACGTACGTCTTCATTAAACGCGGTGTAAATAAACGATCGTGTACCCTTTTAACCCTTATGGGGATGGAAAAAAATTAGTCGGGTTTAAACACCGTTTAATAAGTCATTACGCGGGGCGCCTAAAGGGGTTGTGTTGTATATATTTTTGAAAAAGGGTTCGGCAGGTATTCAATTATTGCGCTGTTGGTTTTGTATGATTTTTACTACTATTATATATAACATCCGATCGGATACCCCTTTTAAATGGGTTTCCGATATATAGTTGCGGTGTGCGGTCTATTGACACGCGCGCGCGCGCGCACAATAAAACACTCTCTCTCGAAAACCAGTTCTTCAACCCGTTTTCGACGGGTTCCTGTTGGTTTTTTTTATCCTTTTTTTAAACGTGCCACGCGTTTCGAGCGGGAACTACAGTGTAAACGGACCACGGATCGTCGTGAAATATCGATTTCATATTTTGTTTATAAGCATAATATGTACTGTGTGTGTGTGTGCATGTGTGTACATATTGAAAGTGAAAAATAAAAAATCAAAAAAATCGTTGTAATCAATGACGAGATCGTTTTACAATATGGTGACACCGGGTGTATATTTAGATTCTGAACGGAGTGAAGAAGGTAGTGTTCTTACAATGATGTTTATTTTTTTTTTTCTGTGTACAACTTTTCGTATGGAAATACTTGTCCAAAAGTATCGATCAGCAACTTTTCGAAACCGGATTTGCCTCTAGATGGTACTTTCGAGAGGTCATTTTTTGAATTTTTCAATAATTCTTCAATTTTTTTTTTTTTTTTTTGAAAAAACTACCCAAATTTTGACAAAAACGACTCGGAAACCATCAATTTTTTAATCCGAACTATATGAAAATTTAAACATAGATAGCAAATGATATAAGAAAGATTTTGGCGCAAGAAAATGTTGGAAATGTGAAAAAAAAATTTAGGACATTTTTCTAATTTTTTTTTTACTCATTTATTAGCTTCCCTCGTTCAGAATCGTTTTATTGGAGAAATAATTTATCGTTTCTTTAAAATTCAATTCACCCGTCAAGAAAATCCCACCCGACGTGCTAAGAACACCCCGACGAGCGAAGTACACACTTTTTTTTCGTAGAACAAACTCATAAGCGCACACGACTAGTGACCAAGGCCGTAGCTAGAGGAGAGATTTCAGAGTTCAACCCCCCCTAAAACTTATTTTTAAATCAAAATAAATAAAATTATATAACAATTATAGTAATTAATAATATTATTTCAAGTAACATTGCATAAACTTCACGATAATGTAATATTATTATTATAGCAAACAGATTTTGTTGAAATTTTTTTTTTCTCCTAATTTATTTAGTTAAAATACGTCTTTATAATCTAAACCCCTACCGAAATGTCATGTTGGTTACGGCCTTGCTAGTGATTTGAAAAAAAAAAGAGTTTTTTAGGGCATTGGTTGAATTATTAACGGGGAAACGGATAACATATGACTGTAGGCTAAGGACAGTAGAAAAATAAAAATAAAAATATGTGTTTGCAGTGATTGAATCACGGGTGGGAAGTTTTTGCCTATGCGATATTTCTATTTCATATCGATTCTGACGTTCGATAAACCAATATTTTCATATACATTTGGCCATAATTGTTGACGTCTACATGAATCGTCATAACAAATATATTAAGTACTTATAGAAATAAAATAAATACTGTCTCTTTATTCACGTAATTTATAAAACAATAAGTAAAATTTGGAATATTAAGTCTGTGAAGTATTAGAACGTTTAGAATTATGTGTATAATTAATCTATAGATAACAGAGTTTGTATTTTTACTTACTAAAAGTTTTAAAAAGTGATTATATTCATATATATATATATATTATAATGAATTCAAACGTGTGCTTGTTTGATTACGGCAAAAGTGATTATTATATTTTGAACAGCCAGTAACAAAACAAATAACGTCAATAAAAATCGTATTGATCAGTCGATTAACATCCCTTCAAGAACATCCAAAAACGTATGATAAATTAAAAATATTCAAAGTCGTGACAAACACAGAGTGTTCTGAGCGGGCATTGGAAAAAAATAATAAAATATTTATCCCTAGTTCATTCGTGCGACCGTATTCATCCAACAGATCGCGTTATATTAAATAATATAAACGCTGGGCTAAAATGCTAAACGCATTTTTTGATATGTTTGAGACTATATTATACATTTCTGCGTATAAACAGACATAATTTATTTTCGTCAGAGAGAAATTATTTCCCTGTGCCCTATAAAGGGTTAAGGGGGTACAAAAATTATAAATAGCTCTCACAAAACCAACTTCTCAAAATTATTTCTATCCCTGAATCTTTCGAGGTCGTTTTACATTACGAATCAATAAAAAATAAAAATAAATAAGAAGTGTTTTCACTCCACACAATAGCTGATAAGGAATTTAACAACTATTATTAAATTATAACTTTTTTTATCTCATTTTTTATTTTTTAATAACAATTTTGCATAAATGCGAAACTCGTCCAAGACCGAAACTAACCTCAATAAATCACCGTATAGAACGAATATTCTAACAGTAACACAAATTTCACTCGTATTAAAACCTGTGTCCAATCGGAAACGTGCAGAAACTTTCTCTGCAGTCCCTCGGAAATCCGTTTTAGACCTCTTTCATATTTTTTCACTGCACCTACATGAAGAACGAATAATACAATTTGCGACCCTTCAATCAAAATATTGTTATTATTGTTAATAATATTTGCATGGCACTTATCTGTTGTTTTAAAATTAAGAATAAATTATTTTAAACAATAAAACAATTATTCGCATCACAACGACAATTATTACAATATAGATAAAACAGATTTTTGTTCATAATCTAAAAAGACTATATACAAATTATTGTATAACTGTGTTTGATAACCTCTTTTGCAGTCACTATAGCGTCCGAGAATTCTCGATTTCATTTGTATCGTATTTGAACTTTTAAGTATGACTCACTTCGTGTTAACAATAAATTCACGACCACAAGGTTAGGGCCGTTAACGCGGCGGTGTCGTTAATGATAATATAATATTAATCTATTCTCACTGCACTTTTCAATAAAACAAAGAGTTTCTATACACCTCGTCGACTACTATATTCCACACGTCAACCGACAAAACAGTCACGTTTACGAAAAGTACAAAAAAAAAAAAAACATAAATATCACGTTAGACAAGACATCGTATCGGCGATTACGGTCTGAGTATTAAATTAAATATTCACGACAAGGATAAAAACGCGTAGTTCACGAGCACCGCTTAATATCCGGACAGAATCATCACGTGCAGTCCTTTTAAAAATGCGTTATAGCACCCTGAAGGGTCATCTGGGGGGAGGGGGAGGGGGTATAGAATGCCTACTGAAAAATCGAGGCGGTCTAACTGGTCTAAGGGAGGTTTAAAAAAAATAAATAGAAAATATGATGTTTTCTCGATATTTCAAACTAAACTTTATCACTTCCTGCATCATCGAAATTTAATTAATTTCAGAATTCTATTTTAATTTTATTCGGCACGGTTTTACACACGTTGGGAATTCCTTTGATCGGTTTGATTGGCTTTAATTTAATGAATCATTTAATTAAACGATCATTCAGGACAGCAGTGATTCATTAGCAGATGAAATAACATCGTATGTGTGTTGGTCCGGTAGCGGTCAAACGGTAGGGGATGAGGGCGACAGATTCCCCCCTCCAAGACATTTTACAATATTTATAATACAATGTATATTTGTACATTAATTACTTATATAGTCTTATTAATTACTTTTATAGTCTTCTGTATATTTGACGTTAACAAATTGATCCAATATTCCATTAATTTTTAACTGCAACTGATAGAGTTTATTGTTTTTATTTTCAATTCCAGCCATGGGTTTTTTTAACAAAAATGCTGATTATCTTTGACAAGTTACCACCGTGCAAATTTAACGATCGTTTTAACGAGTGTTTTTATTCGATTTCCTCCGGTAGTTTTTAGTTGTCCGTGGAAAAACAATTAGAAATTTCAAAAAATTACCCCTCTAAAGTGTATTTTTTTTTTCTGCCGTAGTGTATGCGTTAAACGTACTGATCCGAGCAATTTTTCGAATAGAAAAAGTGTTTATCGAAAAAACACCATTTATAGTAAAACCACAATACCACTCCACTTCAATCGTTTTCAACCCTCAGAAATCATCTACATCCCCTCCCGATCGCCACCGGGTCGTCACTCGCAATGGCGTGTGTGGAAAATATTTTCGGGGAGGGCTTAGCATGATGATGAACAAAAACAAAAAAAAAAAAACCTCATAGACAGACAATATTATTTCATATTATTAACATTAAACAACGTAATACAATGGTGTATCGAATGACAGCGGGAAAATATTAATGACGGACAAATTTTGAATATATATTTTAACGAAATTTGGTTGGTGGGAGGGTGCTACGACTATATGGGCACCTCCCCTCACGTACGCCACTGGTTACCCGCAACAATAATCGTCCACAGAAGGTAAATTCCGAAAAAAATCTAATCTCAAAGTGGAACGAGTTCCAAAAAACCTGTGCCTTCGGGTTTTTTTCTTTATTTATTTACTTACATTTTTTTTTTTTTGACCGTCGAATAATGAAAATAACAACGGCAGTGCACACACATAGTACTCGCCTGCCGTTCGCGCGTACATCCGGACGACGCAAATTCTCTGCCGGTCGCCGCCAATGATGACGCGTCGCGCGCGCGGAGAGGGTCGTAAAAATGGCCGTGGACAATTTTCCCGTCCCTTTCGTACAAAACACATTATCCCGTAAAAACACCCTAGCGCAAGGTCAAGTGCAACGTTGCCTTTTGTTTCTCTCGTCGGCGTCGTGAATCATCTAATGCCGTTAACTCCCCGTCCACCCCCAAACCCCGCGACTACCCCCACAAACACGCGCGCGTGCACCCCTTTTTGTCGGCCGCCCCCGTCGTTGTTTAATATCTGACGGTCGGCCTCGGCCCCGAAAAATACGGCCGCCGCGACCGCGACGCGCGGGGAAGCTGCGGGACCGGCGAGACCGTGATGCAGGGGTGGTCGTGGCGGTAGACCTAGACGCGGGGGAGGCGGCTATCGTATATATATATATATATATGTATATAGGGGATGGGGGTGCGCGCAAAGGGACTAGAGAAGGCGCGGTGCGGTGCGTGCGAGTGCGCGCGCGTTTGTGCGACGTGTATGTGCAGTACGGTATAGGGGTGTGGAAACGATGGGGCGAGGGGGTGACGGGGGCGAAAGTCCATCGTTTCATCAGTTAAAAGGGTTCTACTGCGCGCGTGTCGTGATGGGGGAGGGGAAGGTGGCGGGCGGCTAGGGTGAAATTCTCGCTAATGAAGGGCCGGCGGCGTTTGCACCCCTTTCGCGGCCGCCGACCAATGAGCAATCCGCTTAGCAATCAATATTCAGCCCCAGCCGGACGCTGCCATCATGAATCTTCCCCACCGTACTCTCCTACATACACGCACACGCCCGCGTTCTTTCTGGCGACTACCGCTATGATGTGTGTGTGTGTGTGTGTGTGTGTGTACGGCGGCCGGTGTGTTACTAATCACTACGAACACTTTAATTAACCCGAGCGGCGGCTTGTGTCCTCGTGGACGAGGATTAAACTGAAAACGAAAATTCCCTCGGACGGATTCGCAGAGCACACACGCGGTAAATATTACGTGTACACGTACAGTGATTCCCAAACGAAATAGAATCACTAAATAGAAAATTTCCCAAAGACTATCTAAAAAATAAAAAATAAAGAAAGAAAGAAGAAGTAGATACAAAGAATTAATTTTATAGTGTCTACGTGAAACAAAAGATGCTAATGAGCAGTGCCGGATCAAGAGTATTTTTGGCGCTCGGGGTAAACGAAAATTTAACGCCCAGTGACACCTTCTTCCTAAAATTTTTACAATATCTTTGATGAAATCCTTTGATGTCGAGGCGCCCGAAGGCGAGAACCATTACTCACCCCCACTAGATCCGGCACTGCTTATGAGTTATGCGAGTACGGACTGTATGAGAAGAAAACGTATTTAAGAAGTCTCCACTATATTTGTAATTTCTCTTTTGGTTGGTGAGGATGTGAAAACGTAATCTGTAAACATTTTCGCACGACGTCCTTTGAGGCCAAAACTTTTGCGTACCCTTTCTCAAATTTCGATTCTTATTCCTCACTTATAATATTATAAATTCTTCTTTCGGCTTTTAGAGAATCTTTCGTCAGTACTTGAAAAGGGATCGGAAATCCGGTCGAGTGTTGTTCGTTTTCAGGACACGCTCACTTCCAATACCGCCCGGACAGTTTTAGCCCCCTCCCTCCAGTGGAAGGGTGATATCGGTGGCCACTTTGGGACACACTAAATGGCGACGACGACGCAATAGCATGTGTGTCGAACGTGTGAGAGACGTTTGTCGTCTGCACGACACAGACTGTCCCGTCGTTTTCGCAGATGTCGTCGTATCGCGGGTCAAAATCGTTGTCGGGTCAACCGGCGAACAATTTGTTGACAATCAAAATAAAAAATAAACTGAAAAAAATCGTAATAAAACATTTTCACGGGGAAAAAAAAAAATAATAATAATAATACACAAGTTTATATACATACATGCATAATATAATCTAAAATTGTTAACATATATTTTATTTCGTTTTTTTTTTTTTTTTTTTATTCTCATCCCCCCTCACGCATTCTAAAGCGCGTACCCCTGCAACAGAAGTAGCAGTAGTCAATGTTTGGAAAAAAATTACTGTCCCCTGTAAAGGTACTAAGCGCGCGCGCGCGCGACGAGGGAAATCCGACATTTTGTGAATAACAATGATTCCCTGTATAATATGTAAATCTGGCTTAATTTTCGAGAGGACCAGCTGCTCTACCATTGTGACGGCGACGGCGAGACGATGGAAGAGTGAAAAAAAAAAAAAAAAAAAAGGCGTGATCTAGATTCACAGATTGTGTACGGTTCTCGTTTTTTTTTTTTTTTTTTCCTTTTTTTTCCGCACACATACTTTCTTATGCAATCGGCGGCAACAGACCGTTCGAGTGTGACGGACATTTTTGTGAATAATAATAATAATAATAATAATAATAATAATAAGGTATTCGCGAAAACGGGTATCCTTATAAACGTGCGCGACGGCGTTCATTGTTACGGGTGAAAAAGGGATGTATGGGATCGATTCTCGGTATTTTTTTCCAATCAGATGAACAATATTTTTTTTTTGGAAAATAAAAATATTCAAGAGGTAAAAAAAAAAAAAACACGAGCCCACGTACACACGCATATTTTTTAACCCGCCGCCGTTTTCGGGTTTTCTCTTCTTATTTTTTATTCGAGTTTTTTTTTTTTTTTTTTTTTTTTTTTAGCTCAGATTATTGCAATAATGCGATCGGGGCCGAATGCTCGTATCCCACCCATATAGAGTAGAGGTTTTCACAAAAGCATTTTTCGTACACAAATATAATATATCATAAGACTTGGGTTTGTTCGTTTCTGGCGCACTCGAGACCGCTCTTCAATTCATTAAAAGTAAACCGTCTTTAAACGCACACCATCCGAACTATACGTTTAACTCATTCATAAAAGTAAGATATTATTTCTGTATAATATATATATATATACATATGTGTGTGTGTTTACTCGATGGGTATATAAATTATTATTATTATTCTTTTCAAACGCAATACAAACCAATGGGCTATATTGTTGTACGTGTGCGTCCGTGATTACTATATAGTGTAGAGATCTGTGACGTGTCTGAGGGTCCGGAGACCCCGCACCGCAACCGGGAGGGAACAAGGAAATTCGTGGCATTCCTAGTTAGTTATTCGAGTTATTATATTATAATAGTAACTATGACCTTTTTTTTTTTTTTTTTTTTTCCTTACAAACATTATATTAAATGCACGGAAAACATTTGCTCGACAACAATAAGACTCGATATATTTATACGATAAGAATATAGTTGATAAATAATAAAAATATAGAAATTAAAATTTAGGTGTGGTTTAGGGTGGTATTCTCTTGACAGGCGTATTAAATTTTAAAGAAACGATAAATCATTTCTTCAGTAAAACGATTCTGAACGAAGAAAGTTAATAATGTAAGAAAAAAAAAAAAAAAATGTCCAAAATTTTTTTTCACATTTTCAAAATTTTCTTGCGCCAAAATATTTTTTATAGGATTTTATATATATGTTTAAATTTTAATAAA
>JAIPRM010005324.1:0-20789 GCA_025469315.1 Stegophylla sp. TES_Ste_2020 | reverse complement strand
TAAAATTATTTAACTCAAGTTTAATTTTTTCATTAATCTGTCCAAAATCCACCTTTGCCTCTTGTTAGGGATCATGTCAGGTATAAGACATTTGCGTAGTTGAGAAAAATCCTTACAATAAGCCCTGGAATGCATACTTATATTATTACATACTTCAATTATATACCCGTATAACATGGTCGTGGTTAAAAAGAAATATATATATATATATATTAATAAAAAGGAACTTTGCAAGTCAGTGTGCGACTCACAATCAAATCTATTGCACGTCTGAAATGTAATAATAATATGTATAACTAATCAGTGATGTGCATCTCGAAGCCCGATATTAAAATTTTTTATTAATTTAAAAACACAATTATTAATATTCCTAAGGCAAGTTTCAAATGTTAGATTGTGAGTGAACCAAAAAAGCTAGTATTTTTACAATTATGTTTAATTTTTCTTTAAATAGTTTTAAGTGTATAAATCGTACAAAAGTTTAAACCAGCTCCTTTTTGAATCAGAATTCGCCTCTAGATGATACTTTTAAGATAAGAGGTAATATTTTGAAATTCTCAATAGTTTTCTCAAAAGTTGGGATAAACTACCCAAATTTTGACGAAAACAATAATTTTTTAATCTTAACTTTATGAAAATTTTAATATGTATAACATTATATAAGATTTAATATAAATATTTTTGATAGATTATAAAATGACAAATATTTTGGTACAAGAAAATTTTTAATATGTTAAAATTATTATTTTTTTAACACTTTTTTTCTCAGTTAATTATTGAATATCAAACTGGCTGGGTAAAAAATATTTTTTTTTTTTGTGATTATATCAGAAATCATAGTTTTTAAATAAAATTTTCTTGAATAAACTGAAGCTTCATCCAGAATTGCTTTATTGAAGATATTATTTATTATTTCTTTAAAATTCAATACATCTACCTAGAGCATCCTACCCGAGGAACGAAGAATGGTGCTAAGTACGTTCAGCTTTTTTAGTATATAATATTAACTTCATAAATATGTGTTATTTAATTAAAAATATAAAATTATAAATAAAACATTTAAGAGACATCTCAATGAACTCCTTCGAGGTATCTACTGGGTTATGCGAATAGACTAGACTTTATATCTACTACTCAGAGTTTGGACCCACCTCATACTCAAAAAAATAATTAAATACCTCGGGATCCAAGTCGAGTAATCTCTGAATTATTAATAGTATACGAATATGAACTATTTGGGGGGGAGGGGGTGAATGAGATTTTAAGCTATTTTTGAATTGGAATAATATCCTTTTTTGGTGTTACGAAATTAATATTTAAAATATATTCTTCGAAATATAAATTGTCCATGATAATATTTTTATCGGTACATGATCTGTCTTTTGTTTACAATTTTGGCTTTTTATAGTTGGTCCTAGTTTGATCTAGAAAAATGACTGACTCTGTTAAGAGTCAGAAACATATTATTATTATAGATACGATTATTATAAATTTTGCCTGTAAAATAAGATCTAAGCAATTATTATATTTCCTATTTCGCACCTTGTAATCAGCTGTATCAGGTCTATCGGAGAACTATGTACAATTTAAACTATTAATGAATTAATTTGAAATATTCAGTCAAATCGTTTCAATCAGTAATATTTAAGTTGTTATTAGTAATACAAACATCAAACATAATGCAAATATTTCGTACAAAATTGTATTCTATTTATAAACTAGTTTTCAGTGAACTTCTGTTGAATTTCAATAATAATTTATTAGTCCCCGTGAGTAAAATATAATACCAATAGGATATCTATCGCGTGAGTGCTTACTCGTTCAGAATATTTTATAAGTCTATAGCAATTCAATACAGTACCTGTAAATTACACGAGTTTGTCAGATAATTACAGCAAATGCATTTTCCGCAGTAAAATCGAGAGTTTGTAAAATATGTTGTGGAGAAATGTGGTGTATAATATTATGGTAATGACCCGATATCGACACTAACTGTGAACTAAAACTATGTGCCGTTCTAAAACCGAACGATTCCTGGATTTTATTCTCACTTTAAAATAAACCTCCTATAAGAACTAAAGTAGATTGATCCAAAAGTACTATTACACGATAAGTCGGATAGTATCATAAATTCCTGTTTAAGTACCCAAAACAATTTTTCGGTGTGGTAGAAACTGAGGATTGGAGGTAGAAAAAAAAAAATCAGAGAACCGTTACGTATAAAATATAAATGTCTTAAATAAATTTAACGTAGTCTGAAAAAATGTCGAGTGGGAGGGAGGGTTAACCCTCAAAACCAATCAGATTGCATTGAAAATTTCAACTACTCGTACTTGGAAAAACATGTTGCTATACGGTTTCTATTTCTGAGTAGCTCTTCTGTTTATTCAGGACAACTTTTCTGATTAAAAACAAATAATTTTTTCTCACCCAGTTTTATATTCTACTAATAACTGAGAAAAAAAAAGAAAATTGTTTGATGATCAAAAAAAAGATTAGAAAATATAGAAAAAAATGAATTTCACATACTTTAAATTTTCTTTCACTAACTATTTTTGATATTATAGTCTATATATATGTTAACATGCATTTTTGTTAAATGATGGATAGTTTCTCTTAAATTTTATAAAATGTATTGTACATTTTTGAAAAATATCCTCTTTAAAATACCATCTGAGTATAATTTCGGATCTATAAAGTGACTGATAGAAATATTCGAACAAGTGTTTCTATAGGAAAAAGTGTTCATAGGAAGAGAAAAGTAAAAAGTTTAAAACTATTATCAAGTGTATATTACATTGTTTTTAATAATTAGTGAACATTTTCAAGGTTCTGGTGGCATTAGTTTAGAAATTATGATTAAATGATTAAAATTGATTTATCTTTTTTCATATGGTCTTAAATTCATTCTAATATGCATTTATATTATAATAGTGAAAACTTAATATTATATTTTTTTGATGTATACACTTGGGACAAAATAATACTTAACTTATAAATA
Organism: Stegophylla sp. TES_Ste_2020; assembly: GCA_025469315.1. Lineage (NCBI taxonomy): Eukaryota > Metazoa > Arthropoda > Insecta > Hemiptera > Aphididae > Stegophylla > Stegophylla sp. TES_Ste_2020. Next base: position 17,788 of record JAIPRM010005324.1, on the reverse strand, counting down.
CCTACTGATTACAGGTAGGTACACAAAGCCCTAATTAGCAATAGTGTATTGTCTGTGTACGAATCCCACAGTAAACTAAAAATGAAATGGAAGTGATTGAAATCCTATTCACCTCTCTCAAGTCACATGCGATGTAAGAATATTGAATTAGAAACAACAGTCTTGTTCACAATTCGCTCGTTGACGATAACTCGAATGTTCATTGGCGGAACTGAATCATTTTATTATTTTTGAGTGATAACAGGTACGCACATCAGCGTAAATGATCCCTGACGACGATCGTCTTGAGCGAAAAAAAATATTGATAATTGAATATTCGTCAGTGACATGATTTCATGAAGACTGACGTTTATAAACAGATATAATAACAAACACGTGTCCGAAATACACGTGGTCCTTCTACGGCGAATTGAATCGCATAATAAACCGCAATATCCGCCCACGGTCGTGTCCCGTCGGAGACTTAAAGTATGTGTCAGCGCGAGTTATATCGCTCTTATCTATCTATCTGGTACGCAATAGAGCAGCTGATACACGACACATACAAAATAATACTATAATCTATGACATTCAAGTGGAATTTAGAGCTTTGACACGTTTATAGAGTGCTCGTCCAATATTACATTGGAACGTCCTGTTTTTCAGTAACGTCTCTTGTGCAATAACAAAATAACTATTAAAATGTCCTGTATTTTCATAACATTAGATTCTGAGAGGAGTGAAAAAGGTGCTGTTTTTACAATGATGATTTTTTTTTTTCTTTGAACATTTTTTCGCATAGAAAAACATTTCCAAAAGTATCGAACTGCAACATTTTGAATCAGATTTTTGTCTCCAGATGATAATTTTAAGAGGTCATTTATTGCGTTTATAGCTTTATATTTATTGCGATTAACCCAAATTTTATGAAAAATTGAAGAATAGATAGATAATAATATAAACAATAATTAAGTAAAAAAAAAATTTATGTTTCAAAATCGTTTTTGATAATTATTTTCTACACTTTTATTTTTCTGTTTCAGTAATAGTTAATAGTTAATATTACTCGATTAAAATTGGCTGAGTATAAAATAACTTTTTTTGTAATAACGATAAACATTATAATTTCTAAGTAAAATCGTCTTGTTTAAACTAAAGCTTTATTTATAACCGTTTTATTGAAAAAATTATTTGTCCCGAAGACTGAAGAATAAAATATGGTGTAAAATTCCATGGCATGTCCAGTTTTTTTTTTATATTTTATGTATAGTTAGTTGGTACTCGGTCACATTTATTACAAAAAATTGCATTATCCATCGTAATATTATGTGAAATCAACCAGTTTCGTCCAAATTTCAATTTTAAAAGATTATAAAAAAAAATTAAAATTGTATTAAATAAAATTGTAAAAATTCAAAAATAAAATAATAATAATAATAATGATACACATAACCATAATAATATTGATCTTTGGCTTTAATCAAACATAAAATATTATCTATTCTGTCACTTTTATTACATAACCTTGTTGTTATAATTAATTCTGCATATTTTATCATTTTTATTTATACCTATGAAAAAAGCCGTTTGGCATATATATATATAATAAATAAATAAAATTGACTGACGTTTTTTAAGATTTTTTTTAGAGCCGTAAGCAATGTTATATATGATTAAAATTATATCAAATAGCTTTTGAGTGTTTCTAATTATTTTGCACTGACTTTACAAACTGTGCCACCTATATAAATTGGTCATGTGTGACAAGAAAAACGAAATTTTTTGGAAAGCTTTCAATTAGTTTTTTTTTTTTTTTTCCAAGGTTGAAACTGTTTGATAATAATTTTAAATCGATTACTCACCATTGTGTCACCTCGCGAGTACTTTGGCGCACGATTGCGATAATAAATAATGCGAATTTTAATAGTAGTAATAATAATGTGTAACATATTATTAATATTGTTATTAATTATTACGTTACCGGACGGAAATCGTAATAATAATAATAATAACAATAACAATAATATGTATGAACGATAATAGTATATACATACATAATACGTAGCCCCCGTCATGGTACACACGCGATATTACGACATTTCACATAAATTATTATAGCCGATGTTAGTAACAATTATTATTATTAATATTATTAATTGTCGTCGATTAGCAGCGGCGCAGTACAATTTTTTTTTTTTTTTTTATTTTATTCGTGGAAAATCGCGCGCAAATTTACCAGTCACGAGCACGTTCCCGTTCCGTGTCCAGATTATTGTCGGATCGGATTTCCCTTGAAACTCTCAATTTGGCTCGAGAGCAACTCGAAATAAGTCCGTCCCACGCACGCGAACCGTACGAAACGTGTAAACAAACACGACATTGTCAATAACAATTTACGTAACGATAATAATAATTATTTGCGTACTAGTGTTTTTTTCACGTTACGTCATTGGGTATCAAACTGAAATTATTGTGAATCGCAAAACGTACGTCTTGTACACAGACCACGATTAACGTATAGGCAAGGTAGATACGTGTCTAGGGCTAGCAGTCAAAGGGGGCTTATTTTTTTTCCATACAGTATTTCAAAATAATTTAAAAAATTTAAGTATATTAAAAATGTTTAAGTATTATAGTTTTTATTATAAAATTCAAAACCCAAAAATTTTCTGTAGATTTTCCTTTTGGGAATCAAGAAAAAAGCAATTCACAAACCAGTTTTCTAACACTAGTTTTTTATTAAAAAAAAAAGAAGCGTAACATTTTTATTAGGTCGCCTCACTATGGGATTTTGAAAAATATGTGTCTAGGGCTACGTATTATGTTAATCCGGCCCTTGTTGTACAACGGGTGCTGGTGATGGATTCTAAGAGAGGACAATGAGGGACAATCGCCCAAATGAAAATCTGCCAATGATAGAAACAAAAAATTCACATCCATACAAATCATACCGATTGTCAGTTCTTTTCAGTTTGAAAAAACTTTTTTCACTCGACTAAAAGCCATAAATAATAATAAGTAGGTACAGTAATTAATATTTACAACAGACACACTTCTGAAATAGATAAAATTTTATTTCACAAGTAGTACAATTATAATATTTTTACTTTTTAGATTTTTAATCACGTACGTGTGGTAATTGAAATGAAATAACCGAACTTTCAAAACTCCAAGAGTTTGTGCTGTTTGTGGTAAGTAGGAGTGTAACAAAAAATGTAACTCAATGATACTCATTAGGCGACTAATTAAGATTTATAAATAACTTTAATATAAGATATTTATTACATAGGTACGTCATTATGCCCAAGCAGTTTAATGACTCTAATCCTCATTAGAAAGGGCTTGTCAAATAGATACAAAACGTCAGTTTAAAAGAGTCGGACATACTTCACACCATGGGTATTCTTCGTTCCTCGGGTGGATGTATTACATTTTAAAGAAATAAACCATTTCCTCGGTGAAATGATTCTGAGCGGAGCTTTAGTTTATTCAAGAAAATTATACCAAAAAATAATAAAATTTGATATTGTAAAAAAAAAATTCACGAAAAAAATTGGAAAAAAAAAATACACATATAATAGTTTTCTTGCACCAAAATATTACTCATATTATTGTCATTTCTATTTAAATTTTCATAAAGTTTCAATCAAATAAAATCTCTGAAAGGCGTAAAATTTTTGGTAATTTTTCTTAAATTTTGAAAAACTGTTGAGAAGTTTGAAAATTGGCTTCTCAAAAGTATCATCTAGATCAAAAGTGGCGAACCTTTTTTAGGTATAGTGCCAAAATTTTGCAATTCATGATATTAAAACTATTCCCGTGACCTCACCCCTCCAAAAAAAAAAAAAATAAATAAAAAAATAAAAAAATGTATGAGTTTTTAAAAAAGTATAATAAAAATATACATTTTAGGTGTATCAAAAAAAAAAAAAACCGAACATACTTCGCACCATGGGTATCCTTCATTCCTTAAGTGGGATTTTCTTAGTGGGTGTATCGAATTTTAAAGAAATGATAAAACAATTCTTTAATAAAACAATTTTGAAGGGAGCTTTAGTTACGGTGATTGTCAAACTTAAAAATAAACATTAATTGGCTATTGTATAACCATGATAACCACATTATTCCACGAATTAATTGGTTATTATCAAATTTTTTATAGTAACCAAATAAACAATCAAACTAAAATAAAACGACGTGAAATATCGTTTTATGCTCTTAACCATTTGAAAAAATTGTGAATTTCGAAAAATGATCTCTTTGAATTAGCATCTAGAACTGAATTCTATTACTGGTTGTAACTTTTAGACAAGTATATCTATACAAAAAAAGTGTTCACAGAAGGAGAAAAAAAATAATTTCATTGAAAAATAATAAGCTTTAACGCTCCGCTCAAAATTAAAAAATAAAAAAAAAAACCGTTTATTAAAATTTTTACCGCGTGCTATTGAAATTCAGCTTACGTGCCAACTTTGGTACGCGTGCCATAAGTTTGCCACCGCTGATATAGATTTTAGAAGAAAATTCTGATTCAAAAAATTGTCGGTCGAAACTATTGGATAAATATTTTGATACAAAAAGTGTTTACAAAAGAAAAAGAAGAATAAGAATAAAAAAAAAAATGAAAAAACGCAATTTAAAAAACACTACCTAGCTAAATAAAAAAAATACTTTTAACTATTAAAAAAATTGTAAATTTAAGCTTGATTTTACTTTAATTATATACATATCCGAAACTGGAGAACGAATTTAGTTGTTCAGGGTTTTATTAGAACAGTAAAGATTTTCAGAATAATTGTTCCTTTCATAGCTCATTTACACAACTTGTAAATACTGAGTAAATAAGTACGAAGTACCAAAAGTGAACATTTGTTTAATATTTTAGAAGGACTGCTATTATATGATTTTCATAAGAAAGGGACCATAATCCGTAATCAACAATTCTTCAAACGCCAACAACTTTTCAAGCATTTTCAATTATAATAATTCATTAAATGTATATATTCTTGCAGTTTAATTGTCTTGTCAAAGTTAAGTGAAATTAATTCTTATTTTTTCACTGGTTTTTTATTAAAATTAATATCGGATGTTAAACTACAATTTGTACGTTTTATTTATAATTGTAATATAACAATAAATTGACAATCATTTTGTTTTTTATGAAATACATAAAAATGATTTAAATTAGTAATTCAATTAAGATACTAATGAAAGGAATATGGGAGACGGGATTTTACGGAGAACCGCCAGTAAATAAAAAAAAATTGGAGGCTTTTGTTAGAATCCAGTTCTTAATCTATCACCGATCATTACATGCTGAGATTGAAGAAAATGCAGAGGGTGCATGTGAACTTGCTATCCGACGTTTTGAAGTCCCGCTGCAGTCACCGCAGGATGTAGATTTATTTACAAAGGTAGATTATTATTATGATAGAGATTTTTCTCAGGGACTTATGAAATCGTGGCATCAATACGCTGATACGAACGAACATATTATTAATTTATCGATTTCTCTAATTATTCGGTACAAATGTATTTCAATTTTTAGATTTAATCTCATTTGTAGCATAACTACTTCCCTATGTTAATCACATTATATAACGTTTTATATTTTAGTTTCAAAAATAAATTTTATCTTAAAAACTTAGATATTTTCTTATAATTACATAATAACTACTCGAAATAAAATAATTTTGGTAAACTTAATTTATAAGTCGCTATCGTTTATGATGAATAATTTAAAATAATATGAATGTTAAAATTGAAAAAAAAAACTAACCTCACGCACTCTCCCGATAAAATAAGTCGTCAAATATTTATTTCGCGTGCATATTTTCAAGTCACGTTAAATAGGGGAAATCAAAAAAAATGTAAGTCGATATTTTTGTTGAGAAAAGTATTCAGTTTTGTCGAAAAACATATCACTTGTAGAATATGTCAGATAAAGTATGTTGATTCACTGAGTAATGGGAGACATTAAAAGTTATCGATCCAAATAGGAGGGAAAAGGTTAACGTTTAAATCGAAAATATATAAATATGGACACAGAATCGGGCTAAGCACTTGAATCTGCGTCTTTTAAATCAGTACCTATACATGGGTACGTATAGTATAAAATGTATATGATTCGAAATATCGAATTCTCTCCCAAAATAAAATACATAAAATATATTCGCAATAAAACGAAATGGCTGTAAATTACGACATATTGAGTGTAGAATAACTACTCACGAAAGCGTTCTTGGCAAATTCCTCATAAATTTGCCAACCCGTGCGGTTGTTATTTTTCATCAGATTCGGTTTTTTTTCTTCTGAATTAAGCACCAAAAAGGCATTTTTCGCAGAACGTCTGATTGAATAAATAACACTGAAAAACGTGGCTAAACAAGTGTATTGGCGAGTTTATGTAAGATTTTTAAGTCTGAAAATAAATATGTTTCAAAAATTTACGTGACGAAAAAGACAAAAACAAATTTTCGTTCTCATATTTTCCCAAATCAGATAATTTTGTACGAAAAACATAACTATTCTAAAAAGGGCCAATATGATGCTTATATCAAAATTGCCAAGGAATGTCAACAACAGTTGGTTGTAGGTTACAAGAATTTATTTATCTTACAGTACCTAGAAAAAACATCATAAATAAAATGCATAAATTTATTTATTCCGTACTAGTGTTTGTTTTTATATTCACTTTATTGATGAATATAATACCTAGTATATTGTTATCTACCATAGTCCATATTTAGCTTAGAACAAATGCTAAAAATAATTATAAATTGTGATCTCTCGTGTGTATAGTTCAATACTATACATGCTTCTTATTTCCAAGTTAAGTTAAGTTTAGTTTTAGTTTTGTTTGCATCTAAGCGTTCGAGTTTGACAAACGATTATCAGTATTTTATAATATTTGATTATTATAATTTATACGTCGATTTTCATCAGATCGATGCAAAAATATTAATTTACAATTTTTTTTGCTTTTGAAGGAAAACTTCTACTACTCGGATTATTCTCAGGTAGGTACGTGTTTTTTTTTTTTTTTCTAGTATAATATTATTATCTTACCAGCAGCAATCCATTCCAAGTGTTCTCGACAGAAACAAACAGCTGAACTTACATAACGTGTACGTACTTGATTGAATTTATTACGAAAATCTTTCGAAATTAACATTATAATATTCGTACGTAATACACGTCGGCACCGCATGACGACGTATTTACGTGTAATAAAATTAACGCGTGAGAATAACAATTATTACGATCGAGTAATAATTGGTAAGACATTAATTATTATTTTTTTATGTGACTATAAAATTGTCTGTGAACGTGACCGGTACACTTACCTATCTACTTGGTATTTTATTAAACGTATGTACGTAAATAATAACATTATAAACGCCATGTTGTAAATCAATGTTTACCAACTTTTTTCATTTTCCGTCTCTTTAGATTTTTCAAAAAACTCAATAGCCTCTCCCCTACACGACACCCATCTTTAAAGAAAAACTTATAAATATTTATATTTTATTTTTGGTTATACCGATTTCTCAAGTTGCTAATTTGGATAAATTTCTTATTCGAAATGATTTTTTTATAGAAACCATAGTACGAAAATAGACATTTCTTTGTAACAAGAAAAAAATAATAGTAAAAACAAAACTCCCCCTTCAAAATTTAAAACCCCCACAAAGAAATCCCCTTTTATTAATAAATATCTAAACAATCTCAAAGCTGTCCGATTAATTAAAATGTTATTTCATTTTCCTCCATAAAAATACTCAACAATCTATACTTTTTTCAGCTACAAGGTCGTATTTCCAATGATTTCCGTGCATTAAAAATTAAAATGTTTGTATGGAAAAAAAAGAATGCCCCGGGACAAAGATTATTATATAGGAATGGTTAAATCAAAGAATTATCTCTGTTAGATTTTTTCCTGGGTGGGACGGATAAATTTTTTTTTTTTATTGCAATTATGTGTAGGTATTTTAGACTCTGAACGAAGTGAAGAAGCTTATGTTTTTACAATGGTGTTTATTTATTTATTTTATTTTTTCTTCCTCTGTAAACACTTTTCCGTATAGAAATACTTGTCCAAAAGTTTCGTCAGTTTATAGATCCGAAATTATACCCAGATGGTACTTTTGAAAGGAAATTTTCCGAATTTTTCAATACTTTTTCCAAAAACGGAAAAAATCTGTCGAAAAATTGACAAAAAACGGCAAAATACGCAACTACCAGAATTTTTGTAAAATTGAAAATTGCTTTTTAACATCAAAAATAATGCAACTAGGGTCTTGAAACTTTCACCAACTAAAAAATAGTCGCAAAAACAGTACCAAAAAGATTTAATCAATTTTGAGTTAAGTACAGCATTTTGAAGATTTCGGAAATTTTTCATTTTTTGTTAATTTTTATGTAAAAAAATTTATCATTTTTAATATTAAGACTTAAGATAACAGCAGGGGTTGAACTCAGAGATGGATTTACACTATTACCGCCTCTAGGCAACTGAATTTTTTTTTTTAACGCCCGAAAAAATTTTCTACCATTCATGTGTAAGACGTGAATTTTGAAGTGAAATTTTTTTTTTTTTTGACTAAATAATAAATTTTTAGGTTCAACAAACGTTCTACTTGTGAAAATAGGATACCAATATCAGTGTTAAAAACGAAAATGTATGATAAAATTGAAGAAAAATATTTTTAACACCTTTAAAATATTCTTCAAAATTAAAATTAAGTATTTAACAATCCTGGAGTGCTAAAATAATCGATATAGGTACTTCAAAGTTATTTTTAGTAAAAATAGTCAAATATTTAATCATAAAAAACCGAATTTTCCCATTTAGTCACCCCTACATTGTCCAGAGAGAAAAATTTAAAAACGAAAATTCTCATTATATTGTTATATTATTATTATTATAATATAGTAACATTTAATAAAATAACCAATACTTTGGTAAACGTTTTTAAAATAAAAAATATTTTTGGAATGTAAAAACGATGACTACAAATTATTACTTTCAGTCGGTTAAAATATAATTTTAACACGGAATTGCCGCTTCCGAAAATTTTCCGCCCTAGGCAAATGCCTGCTTTGCCTGACGCTAAATCTGCTACTGGTCGAATTAAAATAAAAATCATTTCTTACTGAATCCCTATATATTAATACGTAGATACCCTGAAAGTTTTGAGAAAATCGGCACGTTAGATTTAGATACGAGTTGATTTTCAGTCAGGACTATATAAATATCCCTTTTACCCCTTTTAACCATTTTAATTACTAAATAATCAGAAATTAAGTTGTTGATATTTCATTATTTGTGTGAAATATCTATGCTAAATTTGAAAAAAATCTATCCAAAGAATAAAGTGGTCTATTTTTACACATTTTAATCCCCCCTAGAGATTGAATTCCGTAAAATTCGGTCTTAGAGCATTTTTCCTACCTATTTACTACTTAACTACCATTTTTCAGCTACATGCCAACATAGGTCATGTAGTTTTAGAGATTTTTCGTACAAAAAAAAATGTATCACTCTTTTCTACCAATTAGATCAACCTTCTAACTTTGTGATTGTGTGAGTATACTAGTAGCCACCGACACCAAATCGCCGCCATCAATGTTAGTGAGTTGTGTGTAACAGGTAAATGCTTTTATACGAATATTCGGTATACATGTTTTTGGTTTACGCGGGATGCCCGATATTATTTTCAACCATAAACTCCTCGGAACAATTTATATCCACGCGCGCACCAATAAAACACACAAAATAAAAAAAACCGGGCATACTTCGCACGATGGGTGTTCTTTGCACGACGGGTGGGATTCTCTTGACGGGTGTATTTAATTTTAAAGAAACGATATATTATTTCTTCAACAAAACGGTTCTGAACGAGAGAAATTAATAGCATAAAAATAAATGAGAAAAAAAAGTTAAAAAAATTTCCAAATTTTTTTTTTCACATTTTCAAAAAGTTGTACACAGAAAAAAAAAATAAACATCACTGTAAAAACATTCTTTGCACGACGGATGGGATTCTTTTGACGGATGTATTGAATTTTAAAGAAACGATGAATCATTTCTTCAATAAAACGATTCTGAACGAGGGAAGTTAATAATATAAAAAATAAATGAGAAGAAAAATTTTAGAAAAATGTCCAATACTTTTTTTCACATTTTCAAAATTTTCTTGCGCCAAAATCTTTCTTATATGATTTTCTATCTATGTTTAAATTTTCATGAAATTCGGATCAAAAAATGATGGTTTCCGAGTCGTTTTTGTCAAATTTTGGGTAGTTTTTTCAAAAAAAAAAAAATTAAAGAATTGAGAAATTCTAAAAAAAATGACCTCTCTAAAGTACAATATAGAAGCAAATCCGGTTTCAAAAAGTTATTGATCTAAACTTTTGGACAAGTATTTCCATACGAAAAGTTGTACACAGAAAAAAATAAATAAAAAAATAAAATAAAATAAATAAACATCATTGTAAAAAAAACACTAGCTTCTTCACTTCGTTCAAAATCTAAAAGGTCAGGTCGCAGATAGCTGCAAGCCCGCAGGCCGCACAATATGTATATAAGTGTATACAATTTACTCGCTTGTTTTAATTAGCAGATAACTCAGAGGTTTATTAACTTAGAAAAATGCTATTGTGATAGAAACATTCTCCGTGATATAATCTTCCATTAAAAAGAAGAAAAAAAACAAGGTAATCGGTTGAGTAGTTTCCAAGAACATTACCGACAAAGGTTTCGATTTTTGATTTTATATATTGAGATAAAATAATATTTCGATGCATATAAAACGTCACCGTCACTTCATCACACAAATAATTTATGAATTTCACTCTCTGTATAACATTGTACAGCGCTTGTCGTATTGTTATAGTTTGGTTTTATGGTGGAGCATATTGTGCAAAAATGTACACGTTTTTTTATATTTTTAACTTCCTTCGTTCAGAATCGTATTATTGAAGAAATGATTTATTGTTTTTTTTTTTAAATTCAATACACCCGTCAAGAGTATACCACCCAATGTGCGATGAACACCTCGAAAAGTGGAGAACATACTTTTTTTTTTTCACATTTTAAGATATTTTAAGTGGTTCGAATCTTTTGTTGAGCCACTCTGCAGATGGTATATTTTGTCTACTCTGTGTACTTTTATAAGATATTATTTATTTTTATTTTTTTATCTCAGCAGTTATTAATATACGCTTGTAAAAAGTTATTCACTGAGCTGATCTCTACGAACGAATTTCATATAGAGAGATAAAGACGCGGGAAATGTTTTGGTAAAATGAATTTTTTGAATGTAATATAAATTTAAAAGTGTAGAAGATATATAGGTAGACCTCGAAAATAATTCATTATTTCTCCATGGAAAAATCTGTTTTGTACGAATTTTTATTTAATATGTTATAAAACCTAATTAAGCCTTCCTAATCAGGGCCCAAGAGTCGTTTTTCCTCATTTTAAGTAAACCAAAATATGTGTTCATATTAGATATGACGTGATAATTGACAATTGTTGTATTAATTAATTGTAGTTTTGTGAAATAATTTTGTAAGTAATTCGAAAACTACAGGAAAATGTAAAAAAGCCGGACATACTTCGCACGATGGGTGGGATTCTCTTGACGGGTATATTTAATTTTAAAGGAACCAGGCATTTTTCCATAAGCGGGCCAATATTTTTTGGCCCCATTTTATTTTTTGTAGCCCTTTCAATTTTCCAACTAATTAACATAAACAAGCTAGTGGAGGGGGGGTGTTGTCACACTTTCCCACTCCCACCATTTACTTCGGCACTGCTTATTAAAGTTCTTTTCATTAATTTATAGTTGCAATGCTGTTTAACGTAGGTGTCTTCTAAAAACACTGCATGATTTTTGTTCATAATGAATCAACAATCAATACTCAATAGTGTGATAGAGAATAATCAAGGGGGCCAGTTCGGGGCCACTGCATTTTCTAAGGAGGCCAAGTCCCCTATAGCCCCTCCCTTGGTGACATGCCTGATTTTACGGGTATTTTAATTTGTTTGTAGAAAATTAAAATTATTTGAACATTTAACAGTTTGGTTTGGTTTGAATTTTATTACACCTATATTTTGAAAGTTAATATCATAATATTTTACTTAACTGGAAAAATATCTTGTTTATTTTATAATCTTAATTTTAATTATCTGTTAAAATTTCTATTCTTAAATTCATAGTAAAATTAGTAAAATTACGTACGATATGTGTTATTTATTTTTAATTTTGAAAATTCAAATTTGGGTGTCTAATTCAAATTTGGAGACATAAATTAACAAGTATAGAATGATATTTATCCCATAATACCGATGTATTGATGTAAAACGAGCATCAACATAAATATCAATTACACAATTATCTAGACAAATTTACCCGGTTTTTAATCTTCGGTAACAATAAAAATAATTATTAGACACTAAACTCACTTACCTATTCGTTTAACCAGATAATATAATATTATGTAATATATTTAAAGCTACTTGACAATTATCCGAATAATGTATGTAATTAGAAAGCGTTTGGCTCTGGTTGACGAATCGGACGACTCGACAACATACAAACGAATTAACTCACGAGCCCTGATTGTAATAATAATAATAATAATATATACGCACGTTAGGTTAGATCATGACGCGTGTATAATAATAATATGCGTGTTCGTACGTTGACACGATTTTTAACGACGGCCAACGGTAAATTCAAACAACGGCGGCGTGCGAATGTCAGTAGTTCCTTTTGTTGTGACACGACTATAATGTGCATAATCGGAAGAATATTTTGTGGAATTTCACATGAAATTCGCTAAATAATGGCATTTTCCAGTGATAATATTATAATATCCAGGGCACGTCGTAGTCTGCGCATTTAAAGAACACGATTTCCATAAAAATATGAAGTACTATCGTCTATCTGCAATGAAAAGTGCGAGTGGAATTTTTTTAAAGAAAACAGAAAAATATAATATGAATTTAGTTTGTGATATAAGACGCATAAATGGGAAGGTGGAGTGTGGCGTATTATTTTGTAAAATTATGGATTAAACACAGTGTATGATTTGGACCGCAGAAAAAAATTCAAAATCATCGAATTGGTGGAGTGAAAATATATATAGCCGAAGGTATAATCTTTTAGACGCCCCTTGCCAATCTTCGTTTTGTACCCAAAAGTTAGACCTTCAGTTGAATAATTCAATTACAGCACTAAATATTATTTTAAAGATATATATATATATATATAGTGAGACAAATAAACACAAACTAAACTTGCAAAATTGTTTTTTTTTCGTGTCATCTGTGACTAGTCAACAAAGTATGCACTTGTTACCGAACGGTTAACTTTTATTTCATAAATAAAAATGACGTTTACTATATTTAGTTGTGTGCTGATAAATTTGAACGAATGGACACTAAGACAATGATTTAGGAAACACACGTTTGTTAATTTTTATTCAAATATTAGCATTTAAATGATTAATAAATTAACAAAATAATTATTCTTCATTTGGAAATGATAAATGACAAAATTATAGTTTATACTATTCAATTTGTTGTTGTAGGATGGAAAACTGTATACAAGCTTACTCATACTTATATTTTTGTCAAAATCAGTTGAGATAATTTTCAGCTACAATAACTGTTCATTTCAAAACACGATAAAATCAACCATGCTCACGAGTAACGAAATGGACACGGGTTCTGTTATCAAATAATTGTGAAACATATTCAATGATTACTGTTGCGAGTATTGCGAATTATGCAAAAAGCTTCTGTTAGAATCGTTTTATCAAAGTAGTGATTTACCTATTCTTAAAATTCAACACACACCCACCATAAAGTATCCCCCACTGGAGGGGCAAATAATACCCTTGGTGCGAATTATGTCAGTCTTTATCAGCGGTCGGAGCTGAAGTTCGTCGATTTAGGGTGGTTTAAACCAAGGGTTCTCAACCTTTTCAGGTTCATGCTCCATTTTATACTATTATATGGGGTCACGCCCCCTTCTCACTACTATAAGATTGAATTATGATATGTATATTATATTTTATAAATACATCATGACTTCAATTATTAATGTTGGGTAATAACATGAATATAATAGTTAAATAATGTTCTTCAGATTATTGAAAATAGTATTGTTAGTTTATACACAATGATGGCCAATAATTGCACACCTACTTACAAAAAAAAAAAATAATAATAATAATAAAATCAAAATATAGATAACCATAAACAACATTTTCGTGTTCTGTGATTTCGTCCCCTGAAATTTTGTGACACCTCCCTTGGGGGGCGTGCCCTCCAGGTTGAGAACCCTTGGTTTAAACGATACGTGGATCTGACAAAGCGGTTCGTCTGTTTAGTGGCCCGCGAACCGGACTTAACCCGTGGCAATGTTACAAGTTGTATTGTGCACAGTATACGCGCATGGCCGGGACCCAGATAATATCACAACGTTTTCTCGCGGTTCCTAGTTCCGACTTGGTGTATTATAATGTTAATATTATTATTATTATTATTATTATTATTATTATGAACCTGTACACGCACGCGCACGTAACACAATGTAATCGCAGACTCGAATCGGCCGCGACGTCATCGTGTACTCTGTGCAAGGAGACAAAGGCCGACTATTATTATCCGCATTATCGTGTACCCCGATAGCACGAGAGTGCAGTAAACTTAGTCGAAATAACAATATTATAATTATTATTATATTTACCATTGAACATACCAGCTACGGTTTACCGGCGTGCAATAATATTATTATCCTTTTCGAACCGATCCAACGGAATCCCCCGAAAGGATATTATCGTAGGTATAATTTTATACAAATTTAGTCACAAAACCTGTTAATTCAAAAACTCCGATGTTGTGCAGTATAAATAACTGTTTAAATAGTATTTGTTTCCAATAAACATGTATCTAGAAAATCGTATGATAGTCTTCAAAATTCCGTCAGCCCACAATCGATCTCTTTAAGTAGAAAAGAGGCTGGTACCAGGGCTTATTGTAAGGATTTTTCTCAACTACGCAAATTTTTTATACTTGACATGATTCCTAACAAAAAGCAAAAGTGGACAGGTCAATGAAAAAAGCAAACTTGAGTTAAGTGAATTAAATACACATCAAACATTAAGTTAGTTACGATTTTATATTGACAATAAACTAGCGAAAATAAAATAATTCATTTAAATAATCCCCTCCCTGAATTTTCTCTAAAATTGCAGTACATAATATTTTAAGATAAGTGTTATGATACCTAAACTTGTATTATAATGCCATAAATTACAAGAATTGTACATCAAGAGACAGCGTCTCCCTAACACTTTACACTTAGCTGTATAATTTTGCTCCAATTTTCAATGAAACTAAATATATTTATCCAGTAATTTATGTTATGTATGGGAATATATTTTCATCATAGTTAGTTTTCTTTTTTTTCCCCCCCGGAAACGCTTTTTCTAATTTAGAACGGACTTGGATAAGTAGTAAGTACGTTTAATTTATGTTTCCGGCTAAGAGTATAGTGCATTAAAAAGATAATTTTTCGAAATTCTTAGTATTTTTCCAATAACTAGGAAAAACTAGTTTTAGTAATAATGGTAAAAAAATCCAAAAAAATTAGATTTTCATGAATTCTATTTTAGTTATTTCGTCTCCAAAAATAACATTAACCACGAACTCGAAATTGTCACCCTGTTCGTGATTGACTAAAATTACAAAACATATTTTGGACCCCCCTCCCCTATATTTATATTATATTGATGGATAACATTGAAGAGACATAATAATTATTTCTGCTTATTAATTATTAAAATCAAAATTTATTTTGATTTTAAATTAAATTAAATTTTTTGATTTTAATTAAAATCAAAATTTTATTTATCATGAACAAATTAACTACGCAATAATTGTTTTTCAGCTACGCATCTTGACTTTTCAACTACGCAAAATAAGCCCAAATGCGCTTTAGAATAAACCCTGGCTGGTATCATTTTAAATTTTGAGTGGAGTCAAGAAGTTAGTGTTTTTACAATGATATTTATTTATTATTATTATTTTTTTTATGTGTACACCTTTTCATATAGAAATACTTGTCCAAAAGTTTTGAGCAGCAACTTTTCCTCTTGATAGTACTTTTAGGAGGCATTTTTTCTAAATTATCAATAGTTTTTCTAAAATTTGGGATAAGTTACCTAAAATATGACAATATTGTATTTATTTAATTTTTTAATCCAAATTCTATGAAAATTGAAATGTAGGTAAGCAATAATCATATTACGTGAATATTTTATTTATTTATTATTATTATTTTTTTTTTTTAATATATTTTATCATCGAAAATGTTTTTTCCTGTTCTCAGTTAATATTGGGATATACAATTGGGTGAGTTAAAAATGAAATTATTTATAATTATAGAAATTTTCATAATTTTTTTATGTAAAATGTTTTTATATAAATTAAATCTCCACTCGTAATTGTTTATGAAATGGTTTATAGTTTCTTTAAAATTTAACACACCTTCCAAGCCCAACTCGAAGAGTGAAGAATACTCATGGTACGAATTATGCCCAGCTTCATTAGCGCAATTAAGATGAAACATTTGGGGAGGCTAACGTGTTTATTTATTAATTTAGCCCCCTCAAATTACATAAACCTCAAGCAATTAAAAAAAAAAAATCTAGGGGGGTTATGGGTAATTTTTGAGAAGGATTAGCCCCCAATACCCCACCTAGTTACGCTTACGACCGACTTTTTGTCTATTATTTGTTAAATGGAAATATTGATTGTCCCTTTACACAGGACCAATAAAATCCATTATTTAGTCCTCTATTCTAGAATTAAAGAGTTATTTGTTATTCTATAATTATTTTTATTTAAAGTATAGTGCAGAATTGGACATATTTTAATCATCTAGATGTAAAATTCTCAAATATAATGTGATATTATTTTAAGACGTGCTACTGCATAATTTTAAGTGATGTATAACTTAATTACTTGCTGTATTTATTTGTCTTGTTGTAATTTCTAAATTTTATTTTTGTAATATGGTTTTTTCTTGTAACATATTTGTCATTGTAGCATTTCTCTATCATTTTTATTATTCTTGATTTTTATTTATACGTTTACATAATATATAACATCACATTATATTTGAGAACTATACATCTAGATTATATTTCGTTTACGTTCAAGTTTCTGAACGGCGTTATCTATTGCCACGAGGTGTTATAATATAGGTGAGCTCTCTCCTGATGCGATTTAATAAACATTAATTACACGGTAATAGCATAGGCGTAGGACCAAAGATGACAAATCCGCGACAAGCATGCCTAAAATGGCACAAGAAACTGTTTCGATAGTGTGTAAAATATTCATGAAAAATCATATTTTATTCAAAAAAAAGGATATATGATTACAATTTTAAAAATAGTATGTAATTCCGATAAAAATAGTCCATCTGTTGCTGTTTCGACGTTGGTGCTAGATTTTGGAAGCAACCGTCATCACTCACAACTTAAATTTTTATTTGTTTACTGTGTTGATAAAATAATTTACATAACATTTTCTTACTTGAAATAGTTTTCATCATTTTATGACATAGCATTATATATTTATATAAAAAAAGCGGGACGTACTTCGCACGATGGGTGTTCTTCGCACGACGGGTGGGATTCTTTGACGGGTGTATTGAATTTTAAAGAAACGATAAATCATTTCTTCAATAAGACGATTCTGAACGAGGGAGTTAATAATATAAAG
>JAIPRM010005323.1:0-20791 GCA_025469315.1 Stegophylla sp. TES_Ste_2020 | reverse complement strand
TAAACATAGATAGAAAATCCTATAAAAAAGATTTTGGCGCAAGAAAATTTTGAAAATGTGAAAAAAATTTTTGGACATTTTTCGAAAATTTTTTTTTTCTTATATTATTAATTTCCTTTGTTCAGAAACGTTTTACTGAAGAAATGATTTATCGTTTCTTTAAAATTTAATACGCCCGTCAAGAGAATACCACCCGTCGTGCGAAGTACACCCATCGTGCGAAGTATGTCCGGCTTTTTAATATTTTAAGTGCAATTTTCGATATTTTTTTGGGCAACACTGCAATCAATTTCACTAGTTTTTTACTACTACAACATCTGTGCCCTAGTGATCTCCATCGAAGCTTTTAACGGACAGACTGGAAATTATGGGTTAACCGTCTGAAGAAGAAGCTAGCTTCTATAGTCACTCATCTCAGCAGCAGTCCGGTGTTAAATGTTGCGACGGTTAGTTATCAAATACAATTTTAGGAAATTCTAAGAAAAGAAATATGTATTACGAAATTAAATACCATAATAGTACTGTAAACAAGTCAATAATTTAAAAAAAAATAAAATATTTTGATCTAAATGTGCTGCGACAAAAAGGGGTAAAAAAATTTACGACTATTATTTATTTATTTATTTATTTATTTTTTTTTTTTTTTTGAGAGGGAGGGCTTGAGTTTTATATATCCATCACTCCACTTTCTTGAATACACCCCCGGTACTATTTAATGATTAAATAAATCGCACACCGATTAGGCCGACTTCAGAAAACGGCTAAATCGAACGGGTTTTAACGGAAAAAGCGAAAAAAAAATGAGAAATTTCTGTAATTTTCAAAATGCCGTACTTAACTCAAAATTAATCAAATATTTTTGAAATTTTTATGAAATGTTTTCGTAGCTATTTTTAGTTTTTGGTGAAAATTTCAAGTCTTTAGCTACATTATTTTAGAAGTTATGTCAAAAAGTAATTTTCAATTTTACGGAAATTTTGGTACTTGCATATTTTGCCGTTATTTTGTCAATTTTTTGACAGTTTTTCACCGTTTTTGGAAAAAGTATTGAGAAATTGGAAAAATAACCTTTTTAAAGTACCATTTGGGTGTGATTCCGGTTCTTTAGAGATACTGATCGAAACTTTCGGACAAGTATTTCTATACGAAAAATGTCCACAGACAGAGAAAAAATAAAATAAACATCATTGTAAAATCATAAGCTTCTTCATTTCGTTCAGAATCTAAAAATTCTTCGACTAGTACATTAACCAAAACGCATATGCATCACTTTTAAATCTAGAGTTCTGCTGGCTCGTTCCGTAAATTTGGTTTGTAAAAATTACGCGTATGACCACACACTGTATTATTACAATAATAAAAAGCCGAACATACTTCGCACGATGGGTGCGATTCTCTTGACGGGAGTATTTAATTTTAAAGAAACGAAAAAAAGAATCATTTCTTCAATAAAACGATTCTGATCGAGGGAAGTTAATAATATAAAAAAAAAATGAGAAAAAAAATGTTAGAAAAATGTCCAAAATTTGTTTTTTACATTTTCAAAATTTTCTTGAGCCAAAATCTTTCTTATATGATTTTCTATCTATGTTTAAATTTTCATATAGTTCGGATCAAAAAATTATGGTTTCCGAGTCGTTTTTGTCAAATTTTGGGTAGTATTTTCCAAAAAAAAAATTGAAGAATTATGAAATTTAAAAAAAATGATCTCTTTAAAGTGCAATCTAGAGGCAAATCCGGTTTCAAAAAATTATTGATCGAAACTTTTGGACAAGTAATTCTATACGAAAAGTTGTACACAAAAAAAATAATGAAAAAAAAAAAAACATCATTGTAAAAACACTAGCTTCTTCACTTCGTTCAGAATCTAAAATTATTATTACAACAATGATGCGTACGCGATGTAATAACGTAGTGGTTTTTATTCTAATTGAATTAAAGAGATAACGTGTCGAACCGTTCCGAAAATTTATGGAAATTTTTAACGACCTAAGATTTTTGACTACAGGTGAATAATAATTACCCGACATCATGGAAACTGTAGCTATTTCAAATAAAATAATTGTTACTTTTTTAATGCCTGGTATACTTTATTTTATAGGTACGTATTGCATGTGTTGTAGCAATAATCGAGGTAGCAAATTTTTGAGTTAAATGAAATCGGTCTTTTAAATTGAAACATTGCGCTTACAATACTACATTACATTCTGTGTGTTCGTTAAATCACCATTATACCCGAAAATATACGAACGCGTGCGGTGCCGTACTTATGACGAGGGATAAATCTATTTGAATTTTTATATTCACCCCGTGTGACACGCTGAAGGTCAACTCATATTCCTACAAAATTGATCTAAGTTAACATTATTTTGCAAATTAAAAGTACGACACATTCTAGGATTCGAATATTAGCATATTACTAATCCTAAAACAGTGAGTAGCTAATGATTTAGTTGGGAAAAATGTAGTATTGAACTTCGTTAAGTATATAATATATTAATTGTTGTTTTGAGAAAATAATATTATATCTAAAGTAGAGGCCACGTCCCCTATGCCCCAAAGGCCCAACTCCAGAAACCACTAAAACAATTATTATTATTGTATACTTGATCATAATCTAGATATGTCCACTGTAAAAAACGATAAATTGAATATTCAGAAACAGGCGAAATAATTGTATGTATTCAATCATGTTTTATTTTACGGGGGGGAAAAAACCCATAGGTCAATGCATAATTTAAATTTTATATTCATATTCATATTCATATTCATATTGTACTATATTTTAATCATCGTAGTTTGTATCGCATTGACTCATAACAGGAGGGACACGAGAAGGATAAATCTCTTTTAGAGCTTTACACAATTACAAGTAGATCGAATAATTTATTGGTTTTAAAAAATATGATGTGATTATAAAAAATTTTTGAAATTGTTCACAGGCAGAATTGAATGAAAAGAAGGTTTTAGTGAATGTTAATGTGAATACTGAGGTTAAAACTAATAATACAAATTTTAAAATGTGCATTATCGACGATTTGAAATACATACACACATGTGTAAAAAGAAGTTTCTACCAATTTAAACCAGTTATGGTCATGTTTGATGTTTAAAATTACTATTTGCCATTTAAAATAATGCGTTAATTATTTAGAAAATACACCAATAGAGACATTTTGAAAATTTGTTTTTATGGCTATCTGGTTTTGGAACTTTAAATTTTATGACACTATTATTGGATCATAAAACTTGTAAATATTTTGATACACCTATTAACTATAATTACATACCAGCAAAATTTTTAATTTTCTTTACATTTTAGTTAGATACCTGTATAATATTATACTATGACCAGTTATTTAAAACGAATATTTTTCTAAAATTTTTAGTACGTAACATTCCCAAAGCATAACAATATAATATTATTACCATACAAATAATATTTGTTACTGATTAGTTGGATGATCCCTTTAATAATCTGCTTTTGAATTAATAAATACCTGGAACTATTTTAATGAATGCCAGTCAAAGGCGTTACAGAACAATTGTTTCAATCCGGCATTGTTAAAATGTTAAACAATACTCGTAATGCGTATTGCGTACAACATAACATTATGTAAGGCTTACTAAGCATTCACATTAAGTAATACGTATTATAACGCGCCATCATTGTGTACCTACCGCTGATTTTATAAACATCCATTATAATATTAAACACAGAGTGTCCCACGCAATCCCGTAGGAAGCTCCTCTTGCGCACCTGATAAACTAGTAAGCTACATATTAAATTGTGCCTTTTTTATGTTGGCTCGATTTTCGTAAAGGATTCTGCTAGTATAGCATGTAATAAGCCCATGGTTAAAATGATATTTATTTTATTATTATTATTTTTTACTGTAAATACTTTTTTAATACGCGTGTACATGTCCAAGAATTTTTACAGCAACTTTTAGAATCAGAATTTTCTTCTAAATAGTACTTTTAAAATGTAATTTTTCGAAATTCTCAATATTTTTTTCAAAATTTGACCAAAATGCCTTTAAAACTTTTTTTTTTTTTTATCCAAATTTAATGGATTTTATTGAATGTAAGAGAGCATCTGTCTCAGTCACCTAATCTATAAATTTCAGGAAAGAGGATAAGATGGTAGAGAGAGAATAGAGAGCTTTCGGACCGTTACAGTGTGTCATTTATTTCATATATTTTTTGTTTTTTTAAGACTCACAGAACGAGTACTACAATTAATAGTTTAGATTTTAATTGAAAATAAAAAAAATTATATTTTTGTCATTTTTCGAAAAATAATCAGATGTCTAAATATTTTATCATTTATATTGCTTTATTATTTTATAAAGTTCATTTTTCTCAAAATTTTGACGTAAGTATCGATATTTTATTTACAATAATATATAATATTGTTGCAAGAATTTAAAATTAACTGGCAGAAAAATAGAATTGAATGAAAACTGTTTAATAAAACAATAATAGTGCTTAATGTGTGTTTGGATACCTAACTGATTGAGAGTATTTAAGATACGTTTTCAATATTCAAAAAAAGTGTTTGAATAGCAATACTCAAATATTTTTACTCGAAAACCTTTACAACATTGGTTTATGTAGAATATTATGTACTATCAGATATCATAGATTGAATTAAAATGAATGCAAAAAATTAAACATTTCTTGAGGTTGACTACCCTTTCCCCTCTCACAAGAAAAAATATTTTCTTTATATGTTAGTGTTACATAATAGGTATACAAATGAATTGTTTAAAAAGAGCTATTTAGAAAACAATATTTTGTTAGCTTATTTGTTATAAGAGTAAAGGGCGTTCTTTTCATTTCATTCCCCACCCACTCATTTTGGTTTACTTCAAGTACTTTGCTTAATAAGAATTACTTATTAACATATACCTACTAAAATCAAATAAAATTGTAAACTCTACAAAACTTTTTTTTTCGTCTAGACATTAAAAATTATGATATTTTATAATTTGACCAGAGTAATTTAAATTTCTTATATCATGATTCTAGTATGAAAAGTTTCAAAATCATTTTCTTGCAATTTTTCAGGAGAGTTTAAAGTATAAGGTAATATATTTTAATTTCTAAGTGTTTTTTCAAACTGTTGAAACAGAAATAATAACTTGTATAATTCACTTTAATAAAATTACATTATTCACAAATATTGTATATGAAATTTTTCATACAAAAATCCACAAGATTATCTTTTATTATCATTCTATATCTTGATATTATATTTTATCCGAGCAATAAAACGGCGACCTGCAACCGTAGCCGTCAAAACAAAGCGAAACGAAAAACGATAACAATATTAATGGTGTGTACTCACTTTGAAAATTGTTTGACGGGTCGTGCAACGAGGTGTTGTTCATCGAGGAGCCGTGATGCCTGGAAATGGGCATAGCGTCGCTCGTTGTCCGGTAACATATGCAGTAGACGGTGAGAACGATGACGCACACGCCCAGTATGGAGACGACAATGAGTGAGGCGACCACGAGTATGGTGAAATTGATGCCCATCAGTGTGAACGACGACGCACCTGCTGGGGCAAAAAAAAAAAAAACAAGGGAAAAACCAAAATTAAAAATATTCTCTATGAGTTGTATGCGGCAGTGCACCCCCCGACGGAAAGTTTCGTACGCGATTCGGAGTTCTACGCGAAAATCGAAAACACAGATCGCTAAACATTTTAATAGCGACTTGGTTAATGGCAATATTTTTAATTTTATTCGACTTGGAACCAAAAAAAAAAAAAAAAAAAACATATGTATTAAAAATACGAAGGTGAAAATTCACTTTCGAAAATCGGTAATTTGTGATTTGAAATGAAAAAAAAAAAAGTATTAATATTTTTAAATTGCAAAATGACATTCGTATTGGTACGAGGTAAACGTTTCGAAAAAATGTAATACGGTTTACGACTGAATTTCTTACTATACGATACACTCTGTTTTAAAACCTGTATCATTTTGGCGCTTTTGATTGGTCAATTAATTTTCAATTTAGCTCATTAAAATATTATAGTTATGACATAAATATTTATTATTGAAAATACTCCCCTTGTATATCATTTTTCTTTTTACTCCAGATCATATTTTTACATAGGCTAGTGTGTAATCGAAAAACACCAAGTCTTGTAATTAATTGTTAAATAAATATAAAAACAAACATATAAATCATTAAATTTATTGAGTTTAAATGTTTAAATTAAAAGAAAATAAGTATTATACTTAAATTTAAAGTTATTATCCACAAAAGAAAGAAGAGCTAGTCATTTAAATATAACAACACAGTGTGGTTAAGAATTCAAGAACTACCTATATGAATATATTATTAATACCAGTGGCGGCGCGAACAAATTTTGTTTGTGGGACGGCAATATTTATTTTAACCATAATCACCCACCCAATTATTTATACATAACATTTTGGTGTTCCAAAAAATTTACTTTTGCCCCTAAAAATGAGGAGAAATTTGATAGGACAGTTATAATTAATCCTCCCTCGATTTATTTACTTTTGTCTCTCAAAATAATGTTCTTACAAAATATTTATTACCAACTTAAACTATCTAAAACCCTAATTATTTATGTATCATAAAATTCAAGCCACCTTGGTACCACTCACCAATCTAAGTTTGGGCCACGTGTTCCAAAACCATCTGTCGCGCCGCCACTGATTAATACTATGATATTGGTTTTAAATATGAATAAATAATGTATTTTGTATCATAATAGGTGATCATTATCGTTAATTTACACCGTTTGCTCGTATCACGCATTTTCGTGAAAAATTAAAATTTCTGAAATTAAGAATCAGAATAATAAAATTCTATAGTATGAAATGTGTCGACAGTATAAAAAAATTAACTAGGTATGTGCCTCAATCCCTAAATAAATATTAATACGAGCAAAATAATTTTTTTTCGTTTTTCTGAAAACTGTTATTTCGAGAAACGTCTTTATCTGTATCTATAATAATATATTTCTATTCATACATTTTATATGAGTGTATTTAATTTGTGTTTTCGATAATGGATATCAAACCGTGCTCTTAAGAAAAACCAGTATTTATTTAATTCTAATTTTTGTATTTTCTCATGGCTCATGTTTTAATCGTTGTTTTCGATCGTGAATACAATCGAATAGCGCCTGATGTAAAGCGCACGGAACAACATGATGAAATACACCAATCAAAAGCATCGATTCGCCGCCGTCCGGTCGAAAACAACAGAGTGCTTACGTTGAATTCCGTCCAGGCGTAACAACCATTTGACGTGCTCGGATTGACGCGATTATATACCCAAGTAATAATACGCATGATTTGTAATTGGCGCGCGCACGCCAGATGAATCCTAGTATAAGAAGCCGTGCGTATGGTTTGAAATGCTGGCGAGTCTCAACGGGACGGGCAAGTGACCGAAAGGGATTCGTTTCGAGAAAGGATTTCACGCACGCGGATACGCCGGAAATGGACCTTCTTGTTTTTTTTTTTTTTTTTTTTTACTCCGAGAAAATCGTGCAGCGATCCCACCACCCCTATCCGGGGTAGTTTCCAAATGACCTATCGATTCCGCCATTTAACGATTTTTTTTTATCCCGTAAACGTCCCGGTTTTTATATTATTCGCGATGCCCATCCGTCAGTCCGATTTTCTGGAGACATTTCACCGTCGAATTCACGCTGTGACGGTTTTTACTGTTTCGATTTTGGTTTTTTAAATTATCGGTTTCGATATTATACGGTTACCAAAAAAAAACAAAATGAATCAAATCAGTTTATGGAAAATGTCAATCAAGGAATTGAGCTAGGTTTTTCGAAAGTTTCGTTTTTAACTAAACGGCTGAACAAAATATAAATGTAGTATATAAACTCAAACGATCATGAATGGTCAATGTACCTGGTAGTATAAAAACTCCACCGATTTATTGTATTGCATTTTTAATTTTTCGAGAGATATTAGGTGGGTACCGCTGATGGCAGTATGTAAAGGTGATAATCGTTTGAAGGGTGGTAATAATTTTGACCAAAAAAGTAATAGTCCATTATTTGGGTGACTATCATTTATTCCGTTTGGGCCATCACAGTTTATAATTGGCATAACGTTGTGAAACTTTATGTCTTCGATTGCTCAAGAGCTTATCGATATAAATACCGATTATCAAAACCGAAATTTCCTCACCTTACACAGCAATTCAAGGGACGTATATAGATTAGCGGAGCGATATGACGGAGTGTAGCTGAGTGTCAAAATATGCGAAGAAACTGTCTACTGTGAAGTATAATTTACTTATAAACCCATTTATATATTTTCGCTCAAACTGTATTTTTAGTGAAGTTCGCTCGAAAATACTACATTTTGAGTCGATTCGCCCAAACGGACTACGCCTATATATAAGTCCACTGATTTGTTATATTATTTTCCCATTAAGAATAGTATTGTCTACAATAAATGCAATTATAGAATATATCTATATCGAAAATTTATTCTTTCCATTGTCACCTCAAAAACCTCAGTTTTTCAAGACAGTATATATCTACCAGTTAATTCAACGTGGTAAACTTAAAAGTTGTTGTTAGTAATATTAATTTTTTTATGAACAAAGTGCAAAAATTTGTCCGTGAAGGTGCGTTATCAAAAATTTTGATTCTGTTATTGAGAGTAAGTGAATAAAATTTTGGAATAGTTAATTAGTTTACTGTTTACGATTTAAAACTAATAATTATGAAAATTACTTAATCATTGGAGTTTACATACATATTATCTTGACCTTTTATGACCTATGGAGTTTACCGTTTTCTTTGACCACACGTGACCGGTGAAATTAAAATGGATGTAAAATCAATCGGTAGTGTTTACTTACACATGCTTCTCATTCATTACATATACGTTAACAAATACTGAAAAATTAAGTGCTTAAAGTTTATTTTTGATATTGATTATAAGAATAGATACGAGAAATGAAAGTTTGAGTACTCAGTTTAAATCCGATTTTGTACATTTTTGGTTTCGGTTACCTATTAGGCTGTCAATATTTGTTTAACAAACTGTAGTTTTAAAAAATTAAAAATTAAAATGATGTGATTCGACACATTTTGATGGAAACAGAAAGAAAAAAGCCAGACATACTTCGTACGATGGGTGTTCTTCGCACGACGGGTGGGATTCCCTTGACGGGTGTATTTAATTTTAAAGAATCGATAAATTATTTCTTCAATAAAATGATTCTGAACGAAGAAAGTTAATAATATAAAAAAAAAATGAAAAAAAAAATGCTAGAAAAATGTCTAAATTTTTTTTTACATTTCCAAAATAAATCTTTCTTATATTATTTTCTATCTATGTTTAAATTTTCATATAGTTTGGATCAAAAAATGATGGTTTCCGAGTCGTGTTGTGAAATATTGGGTAGTTTTTTAAAAAAAAAAAAAAAAAAAAAAAAATGGAGAATTGAGAAATTCAAAAAATGACCTCTTTAAAGTACCATCTAGAGGGAAATTCGGTTTCAAAAAGTTACTGATAGAAACTTTTGGACCAGTGTTTCCATAAAAAAAGTTGTACACAGAAAAAAAAATTAATAAATAAATAAACATCATTGTAAAAACACTAGCTTCTTTACTTCGTTTAGAATCTAAAAATGGTGCTAATGCAATGTATATATTTTTCAATTTTGTCAAGCGTTTAAAAGATTACTGAGTGTAATTGTACGGATAATACGGATTGCTAAATACAACAAAGAACGCGAGAAACGATTCCACGAGAAAAAATCGACAAGTGGCCGATGTGACGGGTCGCTGTTTAAGCCTCGGTCGACTTTCCATTAATAATATTATTATATTGTGCGTGTGTGTGTAGTATTTGTATTCGTCTAAAGTCGACATGAAACGAACTGACCAGTCATCGGTTCTCTATGTGTTTCGCATAACTATTGTCGGGGCACAACTTACTGACCAGCGCTTTTTTGGACGTGTGAACTATGACCAAAATGTCTCATTGTACGGTACTGGAGTCATCGAATGCCAGTCCGTTTGACGTCGTGAAAATCGATATTTTAAATCGTCACGTAGCCGTCCAACGTTAAGATGAAGAGTGAACGGGAAAATAATAATAAAACTATGACATTCTGCATCACGACCCTTTCGAAAATTGAAGATAAATCGTGATATGGTTAGGTTGAAAAAAAATTACCTGAGGAAGTACAATTATTTTGTGCAAGGGTAGTTTTTCGAAATGAATCGAGAGATGTTTTCGATTTGAAAGGGCTCAGAAAGAGAGTCATACTAATTGAGTGAGGCAAACGTAGCTACAGAGTGAATTGTATCTCAATTCCTTCGGAATCTAAACGTATCATAAAACAGTGGTATCCCACGATGAATTGAAATCTTTTCAAAATTTTTAAATTAATTTTTTTTTTTTTTTATTTGACAATTGACTTGACTGTTATCACTCCCACGACCTCGAAAATATACTTCACAACGAGATACTGATGATGTGAAGAGTAAAGCAACAAAGTTTCGAGAGATAAATACGTTGCGAAAATGTTAAATACGAAAAAATCGAAAATTTGTTACTTTGGAAAAACTATTCTGAGTGAAACTCGTGGAAAATGTTCGACTAGCCTTGGACTAAACGATAGATGAAATTGTTATGCCCCAAAGTTATTGATTTTGACGTTTCTTAACGTTCATGAATTAAAATCTATAGAACCGAATTCATTAAATATTGAAGTATAAGTATACTGTTCAAACCATTAGCTTGAATAACCTTCAATATGCATTTATAAATGCATTTAATGCCTCCTAGAAAAGGAAACCTTTTTTCAGCACTGCCATGTATATATATATATATATATGTATATAATAATAATTGTACGGTTTCACAGTAAAAAATTAAGCTATCTATCTTTTAACAAAAGTCAAAATAAACCCGTTGGTATTAACAAAATATTAAATGTGAGGTTCAACTCAATCAAAAACTACAAAAGTTTTAAAAAATCGTCACACGATTGAAATATAGAATATTATGTGAGCAATAAAAATAAAAACCAGTCAAGATATCGAACAATTTTTTCGAAGTCACAACAAATAAGGAATGTTTTTGAAAGCGAACTAAAAAAAAAAAAAAAAAAAAAAATGTGCCATTTTGTTAATGTAAAGACCTTTTAAAATGAAAAAAATTATCAAACATACGTATTTTTAATATTATTTTTTTTTCAACGTTCAACAAAAATTATTTGCCCCGTTTTTTGTATCCATAAAAATGGTCACCCTATTACATTATAATATCGTATTATTCCGAATGCGGTCGAGTGGTAAATCGTCTGCGTACCTTCACAAGTCGGTGTGGTCATCTCGTCTGTACCGTCGGGACAATGGTTGATGTTGTCGCACACCAGGTCGTTGGAGATGCAATGAGACAGCGTTTGACATTTGAACTCTCTGCAATTGTGGACTGGAACAGTAAAAAAAAATAAGAAAATTTCGCGCGTTTTTCCTCGGGGGCGAATTGTTTTTGCGCGTCAAGCGCGTAATTTGTTTTTGAAAAATATAAAACCAACCGCGAACGTCACCACACACCACCCGTACGTACGTCTTTATTTTAATTTAATTATTACTTTTTTTTTTTTTCATCCACCAAACGACACGTTTTAATCGCGATCCAATCATACATTCAAAAACGTTCTCGAAATTTGCCTCTAATCGTGGCATACGGAAAACAGAACATTTTTTTTTTTTTTAATTTTTATCATTCTCACGAAAATAAACCGTCTGATACACGTGCGTGTCAACGTAAGTACGTCACGCCGGTCGAAAATTCTTTGGAAATTTCTGTCTATTAAAAACTGGTAACTTTTCCGGTGGTGGTGATGGTGGCCAACGAACGCCGGTGCGTATAAAAACCTCAACTTTTTTTTTATTATTTCTATTATTATTTTACACTTAGGGCGATTCCCTTTTCGGCCAAATCACATTATACCCACACCAGGTATTAAAGTTGTTAAAAAAAAATTACAGAATGGCTAAATGTAATCATAAAAAAAAACAAACAAGGAATTACTCACCACATGGGTAATCAACGATTATCGGGTGGGATGCTCTTAGTTGGTGCATTTGATTTTAAAGAAATGATGAACCATTTGTTTACTAAAATAATTCAGGGTGGTCAGAGCATTTGTTATTATCAAAAAAAAAAAAGAAAGAAAAGAAAAAATATTTTTTACATAATCAGTTTATATATTTCACTATTAACTGGAAAAAGGAAAACACATTTTGTTGAGAAAAAAAATTTATATATATATAGAATATTATGTATTGTCTATATATAAATTTAAATTTTCTCAAAGTTTGGATTTTAAAAAAGATAGTTTAAAAGGAACTTTTGTAAAATGTTTGTTAGTTATTTTTTTCTGATTTTGAGAAAACTATTGAGAATTTCAACAAATAACCTCTTAAAATTATTATCTAGAGGAAAATTTTGATTAAAAATTGTTGGTTGAAACTTTTAGACAAGTATTTCTATACGAACAAGTCTCTACAGAAAAAAATATAAAATAAACATCATTGAAAAATACAATTATCTTCGCTGCACTCAGAATCTGAAATTTAGTTTTTTAGTCAGTTAGTTCAATCAGTTAGTTTTCTAGGGATCAATAAAATAATGTCATAAACATGAAATAAAAAAATAATTTGTATCTCAAAACAAAATTAAATTAATTGTTTACATCCTTATCAAATAGAATATATTCAGTAATATAACATTTACATTATGGAGACAGTGATACATACCACCTGAGTATATTTTTATGTAGTGGTGTTTGGAGTATGGTGAATGGCAAAATAAGAAATATCTTTGGGGCTTATGCCTATTTTGAGGAATTTTGGGACGAAAATTATTTCATAAATGTCTTATCACAGAAAAAAATATATCAGGGTTAACCCCCCTTACAAACTCCCTTTGTATTTGCCTCTGATACTGCTCGAAAACAGACATTATGGAACGGTCGAAAAGGGTTTACGAAATACGGTTCTGTGACCTGGTTTCGTCTTTTCGCGCCAAACAATAATGAAGCAAAATAATGATAATCATATATTTATTTAACACAATTTACTTTTAAATAAATTCGGAAATGCAATAACAAACACAGCTGTTGATAGCGCAGAAAATATAAGCTCGCGGTGCACATTAGCTGACAGATGTGATGTACAAATACGCGTAGTAGATACGTTTTGTGAAAAAAAAAAAAAAAAAGGATATTGAACTAACAGGTCAGTTTTGAAATAGGTTCTCCATTTTATATCATAACATAAATTTTAAAAAACAAAGTCGTGGTCTCATGTTTTTCACAAGATGTGTTGAAATAATTAGGAACTATTCTTAAATTCGTTTATAGTATATGGATGGTAAATTCATGGCACTCGCGAATAATCAAATAATTTTTTTGAAAAATAAATAAATAATACTAAAAGTATAATTTCATCGAGAAATCGGTTTTTAATTCCAAACAATTGTTATAGTACTAAAATACGTTCGTTAAAAAAAAAAAAAACTGACAAGTACAGTTAATGAAACAATTAATGATATTAAAAAAAAAAAAAAAAAATCGAACGTCTTGAAAGTTGCACGTTATTGTCGTTGACATCTTCTAAAAATAAAATCGTATGCCCGATAAGAATATTCTGCATTTCATGAGAAGAGAAACGCATTTAACAGAAAATAATAAATTAATTGTTTGCGGTTTGAGTAACATGTTTTTTACTGACTTAAAAACAAAAATGAATAAAATAGTTGATTTTGGGCACGTCAGATTACGAAAATTTTCCATCCCTAGTGTACGATATTTAAGGTAAACGTAAAGACTGAAATATGCCGGGGAGGTATAATATTTTGACCGAGAAGGGAGATGGATTATATTTTCTTTGGCCAAAAAATCGGGGGAGACCGGAGCCGTGACGTACAAATGCTACACACTACTCTATATTATAGAATATATAATGGTAACGAATAGTGATAATATTTCACTATTAATAATTCTACGATATAACAATACATGTATGTATAATATCAAGCTAAGAATATAATATTGATGATTTTTGGCGGTATTGACGTACGCGAGTGGAACGTCTACGTTCTATATACAGCGGGTGCGATGGAAAAGAAAGGGATTTATTCAAATTGTATATATTTATTTATTTATTTAACGTTTTTTTTTTATCTCGAAGCATATGAAGGGTTGTGTGAAAAATTACCGCAGCCAGTGCACGAAATAGAAAGTTCGCATCGAACACTCCAAAAGCTTCGCTGAAACTAGTGAAAGCCCTACGCGTTCAGTAGACGTATACGTGTACGCACCCTCGACGAATGGTCTCGGACGTGGCGGACACCGGTGGTGGTGTTGAAATGGAGTGTTGTGTGTGTGTAAATAAGAGTGTATATATGCGTGTGTCTGTGTGTGTATACGAGTGAGTGTCTGTGTGTGTGTGAGACAGAGTGAGGAGAGAGAGAGGAGAGAGTGTGAGAGTGTGGAATAATGACGAGATGAAAATGCGATGCGACAAAAGTATATTGGCGTATACACACACACACACACACACGAGTGTACGTATAATAATATATAAAAGATTCGCGGTGTGCGAGCGGGTGAAGAATGGTGTCGGTGGTTGGTTTAGGGGTTGGTAAAAAATTACTTACATGTATCTTTGAAGGCGGTTATAATTAATCTAAACCCGTTGACACGCGTGCCCCATGAATCCGTCACGTACTTGAGCGTGACGAAATTCGTACGCGTAAATATCACGCCGATGCTTTCTTTCGTGCTGCTGCACGTGATGTCGGCCTGAAACAAGGAAAAAAAAGAACCGAGTTAACAAATCTGACAAACAACGTTCGAGTCTCTACAATATGATATTCAATAATATGTTAATTAGAATTTACAAGAACGAAAAACACTAGAAAAATTGTTTTTTCTGATAATAGCATGTTTTGCATGTTTACTAAGTACATAACATATTGATTCATTGGGGTTAAATTTCGTAATAATTCTTTAGGTATGCTTTGATTAACGCTTGAGCATTCTTCTATGTTTTTTTTTTTTTGAAAAAAATACATTATATTATACAGCATTTATGATAACAATTACAATAAAAAAAAAAGGCAAAATATACCATAAACATTTTTTATGATCTATTTTTTTTTTTCTTATTTAGATTCTAGGTAAGCGAAGAAGCTTGTATTTTTACAGTGATGTTTATTTTTATTTTTTACATTTTTGTGTTACACTTTTTCGTATGGATATACATGTCCACAAGTTTCGAAAAATATCTTTTTGAATTAATATAATAATATCGTATATAATATCTGAGTCATATTTACACATTTGTGATTTATATTTGAAAAGAGGGGACAGTTCTCGAGAAAAATGAAATTTCATAAAAAAAAAAAAAAGACGTTATTTGCATGATTGCAGTTATTTTTTTGGTTTCTTTTTTGTTGTAACAAGTAAAAATCACAATAGACGCACACGCAGTCGAAATTGAAATAACAAATCGTACTAGTCGTTAATATTTTCTCCCCTTTTTTCTACAAAAATTATCGCTTCGTACGAATAACAACCGTTGTTTTCTCTACGATAAACGTTCGTTTGCAATAATTAACTTTGAATGAAAGGCACATGAATTGAATTTAGTTTACGTTTCCTCCGGATAAGGACGACGACGACAGTAAAATTACTGCGATGACGTTGTGAACGGTCGGACGGTTATGAAAATCTCGACTGACGGCCGGCGGTGGGATGAGGGTATTGGTGACAAATCTGACCCGCGACCTCGTCACGTCAAGAAAACGCAACGATATTTCAGAAAGGGGAAAAAAAATCGAAATAGTCCAAAAAACAAAATCGAAACGGCCATTTTGCAGCTGACAGGTAGACGCATATTATTATATTGTTTAATTGTTTATCGAAAACGGCACTAGCCAAACGTGAGTTATGGATAGTAATAGTGAATATTATTACAATAGTATTGTAATTACACAAACCATGGTTGGTTTATAGTCCCCGAACGGAATTGATTCCCTCTGACTGGCTATAATACTCTCGTGGCACATGGCTGCGTAGAGGGAATAATAATTCGGAGAACAAAAAGGGACTTGGGAACGGAAGACCGTACGGGGATTTGAATCGGGGATTTCGAAATTAAGTTCATTCAACAGGACTGGTGAGTCGAGACGACCGACAATGAGTTTAGACTATAATGACGGGTTGGATCTGTCTTGATAATCGGCCTGCGTGGTCAGTTCCTGGTACTGGAGTGAAGTAATGCGGTGAACAATGGATTCATAGACCGAATGATGTGCACACTTCAGCCACTCGCACTGGATTTGTCCCGGTCGGTAGTTGCCCGTTACCACTGTCTGGGCTCCGAATTACAACTCCACGCTCGAACGTGTGACGCAAAAAACGAACAAAATATAACTTCAACTTCAAAATTCCTGACATTTTAAAAGCCTTATGATAATTATTATTTATTCTGAGTGATTATCAAAATAAAATTAAGATAACGATCAAACTTTGTACTCAAACCAGTTGTAATATAATGTCATGATCATAATTGTATGAATAAAAACGTTTCTCAACCACTGTGTTAAATTGAAATTCCAATAAATATGCAGTGTTTGGGAAGGAACGCGTTCCTTTTTGTAGGAACGAAGCTTGGTCACTTTATAATTTTTCTAGCTTTACGAATTAATGTTGTTAAATCACGTTTTTGAGTAAAAACTATTCGAATGCTTGTTTGTAGAGATATAAAGTTTAAGTTTTTTTTTTTTTTTTGGTAACTTTATTAACTTTTATTAGCTGGGTATAATTTACGTGAATTTACCGTTAAATTTTGTAAATTTATTAAAATGTTTATTATTATTATTTATTTATTTATTTGTAGCATAGCCATGAGGATACCCTCAATAGTATCTCGTTTCCCCTGTTACATAAATATTGTATAACTAAGGTATTGTTTAATCGATTGTTTACATATAGTATAGATACTAGCTCTACTAATGTGTATTTTTGACACGCTTTAAACAGAATACAATGGAACCTCCAAAAATCGAAAATTTTGATAAGTCGAAAAAAATTCTGTTCCCTTATGAAAACTTCGATTGCTCGAAAGAAAAAACTATAGATAACTCGAATATTCTGTGTTGAATGTAAATGGATAATAATGGATAATTTTTATAAACATTTGTCTGACAGGTTTGTGCGTTCGAATAATTTTATCTAATCGCAATTATTGTGTTTATTATAATACATAATATGTATTAACTGACCTTGGCATGCAACAGCATTTTTAATTTGATTTTTATCATATATTTTTTTCAAATTATTATTATTATTTTTTATTTAAATAAAATATTTACATAATAATAATTAAAAATTTAAATACATACCTACAGACATTCAAAAAACTTTAATTAAAAAAATAGAATACATTTTAAAAACTCTTTAAGTCGATTTTTTTTTCTAACTTGCTTTGGTAACTCAAAAACCTTAATTAGTCGAAAACCTCGATAAGTCGAAAAAATTGCATTTCCTTTGAATTTCGACTTATTGAGGTTCTACTGTATTTAAATTTGTTTGTTTAATACGAACTGAATACATATTAAAAATATTTATATAAATATATGTTATTAAGATAATTTAAGATTATCATGGGTATATTATAAGTTGTAAATTATTTTATCGTAATTTTTATTATACTACACACAAAAAAAAAAATAATATTTTATAATAATAACGTCAAAATTAATTATTCGAACATAAAAAAAAAAAAAACATAAATAATTTTTAGCACACAGATATATAAGTGGCATGAAGTTTTTATTAATGAAATTAATATTGATTTTACTTTTACAGTTTTACCAATCGATAAAGATTATCATAAATTCATTATAGATAAAATTCAAAATATACAATACCCGATTGTCTTGCGGTTAAATTGAATAATCGATATTATTCACAATCGTTCTTCACAAAATATTAAATACTTAGTCCTTAGTTTTATATCGTTGTGTTGTAAATGTAGGCTTTGTAAAAACATTTAATTTAAGGGGTCACTCGTTAATTTATTCGGTGAAATAAAAAATAAATAAATGATAAATTTACCCGGTGAAAAATCACGCGGATTACATCTGTACTTATTTGAACTGCGTGAAATGGGATTTCGAAAAATAAATCCCGACACCGTGAAAAAAGCATAGAGGAAACCAATATTTATCAGCGCGTTTAAAGTGGCGATAATCACACGAGAATTTATAATTTTTTTCAAAATACAAAATGTCGCCGGTAAAAAAAACAGCGCTAGCTGAATATTGTTTACAATAATTTATACCGTCGGCATCGTAAATTACTGATGCAATCACGTGTTATGCGATAAAAAAAAAAAAAAAAACATTCGAAAACGAGTCAATGCATATTATATTTTGACGATTCGAAAATCGCATATTTCGGCACAACAACGCGCGTGTGTTCGTTTCCGTTTCCTAATGATGACGATCTCGTTTGCGGTAATGGCGAGTTGTTTCGTCGTTCTCGAATAATAACACAGTTTGGGGAACAGAACGGTTTTTATTTAATTCTCGAAACGTTCGAGTGAAGGTGGTGCGGAATGTTATCCGTTTCCGCACATCTGTTCGACGGTTATTGCGACTAGACGTCATCGTTCGTTCCGTAATCGTTATCGTCGCGATTCTGGACGAGATTGCAAAACGAAAAACGAAATTTGTTTTCGCATTAAACGCCGAGCGACGTTATCGCACGAGCGCCAGACAGCGGCGAAACCTGCGAGGCGGACATGTTTTATTTCGGTCATTAACGTCCGAGCTATATTTATCGGGCTGGAATTTACCAAGGAAGTCGCAATGTCGGCGGGTTGGAAGAAACGTCTCTGTACCGGCGAAACTTAAGGCCAATTTACGACACCGATTACATTTTTACGTCCGCGTCGTTTTAATACACAAGTAATAATATAATATATGAAACACGTTCCCGCGTTAATAAGTATGTTGAAATTAAAAAATCGTTTCACATAAAAATTGATAGAAAAAATCAAAGAAAATAAGTTATCAATTTCGAATCTGATTTGAGTGACTTTTAATTATTTTTATATTTGAACAGCCTTAATTGAATATATAATATTTTAAAGTTCAATATTTTGTCCGTTTCGTTTGCATTTTCGGGAAAAAGACAATCTCTGATATTGACAAAAAATAAGAAATTTAGAAAAATAGTTACCACACTCGACTGAGAAACACTAAATTTGATTGATTTATGAAAAGTAAGTCCAACGCTTGACTTCAGTAATTTTGAATATGTCCATAAATGTTAAAATTGACGACAATATAATAAAATCATAATGCACCGACAACAGCGATGGTGACATTTTATATTATTTAAAACTTGATGCAAAAAAAAAAAAAATGATATATTTGAGTGTATAATTAGTATTTATAATTATATTGTAAGAATTTTAATCGATTTTATTTAACGTATAACGATAGTAAAAATTCATTTTTAAAACATTTTCCCAAAATAATCCTGCATTCAATCTCACGGTTAAACTTCCGGTGACAAAACTTCCATGAACTCATATTTTTTTTTACGCGGAAAAAACGTTCAAATACCCCTTTCGAGACGAGTCGAAAGTTATTTTCAAATAAACCGGTATCCCCTGCGAAAAACGAAACCCCGCAGCGCGCACACACGGTCGAGATACAAAACAATAATGTGTAAGTGGGCACGAGTACGTGAGACGAGAGATTTATTTTTTCGTCTTTCGATCAAAAACCTCCGCCTCCGCCTTTCTGACACACTAAATTGACGCCACTGGATCGAACGTTTTGGAAGAATCGAATCCCCTGTTGTGTATATTATATCGTTGTAACATACGTCACACAGACAATGACAGCAGTAATATTTCGGTGACGGCGTTTGATCGTCACCGAAGCCGCCTTTTGAATTGTGAAAAATGAAAAATAATAATAATAATAATAATAATAAACATAAAAATTCGGATGTTCCCCTATGAATAAGTCATGTCGCGTGTCCCGACTCAAAAAAGTACAGGCGACTCGAGCGTCAAACACACGCACGCACGCACTTTTGGACGTCAAAAAAAAACTTAAGTTATGTGCATAGCGTACGAGTCACACTTATGTACGGCGGAAGTGCGTAATTTATATACAATAGAGGTTCCCAAACTTTTTTCATGGCGTTTATCATTTTTTCAAGAAAAATTTTAATTTAGCGACCCAATATCTAGCAATATAATAAGCCAATCGCCTTTATTTTGAAAAAAGTACGTATTTCGCACCTTGGGTATTATAGTAGCTATCAAAACCGACCCATCGCAGGTCAACTCACAACCCCCCCCCCATCGGGTGTTATTCGTACGTCTCGGTTGTGATATTGACGGGCGCTTATTTAAGCACACCACCAAATCACGCTCCCCGAACCCGAAATTATAACTAACTCCCCCGCTACAGTATCCGTACGGTATGGTGAAGTGCCACGGATGTATTCCCCGAATCGGGAATTTATCGGAAACATTATACATATATTTTTAGATTCTGAACGAAGTGAAGAAGCTTATGATTTTACAATGATGTTTATTTTTTTTTATTTTTTTTTTCTTTTTTCTCTTTCTGTGAACACTTTTTCGTATAGAAATACAGGACCAAAAGTTTCGATCAATATCTCTAAAGAACCGGAATCATACCCA